>PDHP01000110.1:0-115287 GCA_003339455.1 Ophiocordyceps camponoti-leonardi (nom. inval.) | reverse complement strand
TATTATTATTATTATTATTATTATTATTATTATTATTATTATTATTATTATTATTATTATTATTATTATTATTATTATTATTATTATTATTATTATTATTATTATTATTATTATTAGTCTTAATAAGGCGGTTATTATCCTTAAATTCGTCTCCTTTATAATTAATAAAAAAGGCGGAAAACTACTTCTAGCCTATAGACTTACTATTATACGCTTACTAGCTTTTAAATCTTATATACGCTTATTTTCTCTCTTTAAGCGTATATTAATACGAATAATAGCCTTATTTACTATAAATATAATAGCGCTTATTTATTAGTATACGTATAGGTTAAGTCTAATATTATTAATTCGGTTTCTTACTAGTATTATTAAACTTTCTATTTATTAGGAAGGTCCTTAGGGCTTTTTTAAAATCGAGAAAAGTATATAAATCCTTATAGAATTCTTCGAAGTTATTTAGGGATTTAAATAGTATTATCTAGAATACGGGTTCTTCTTAATAGGCTTTTTTTATTATAAGAAAAAGATCCTTATTATTATTCCTATTACCGAATAAAGTATATTAATAATAGTATAGTTTAATTACTAGAAGGTTAAGAACTTAAATCCGGGTTTTATTAGGGTTCTTACTCCGGATCCTATTAAATAATATATTAAACTAGTTATTATTATAAATCTCCTTATTATACCTAGTATAAAAGTATTCTTATAATATATAGTATTATTCGGAGAATAAGGAGGTATACTTCTACTATATAATAAGGAGGTAAAATTATTATATATTACCTTTAAGAATATATAGGAAAACGGTATAGAATTCGCTTAGTATAATATTAAGGGTATAATATATATTTATAAACTATAGAACCTTATTATTAAGAAGGTTATATACTTAGTTAATAAAGTTTTACTCTTTATTCTAGAGCTTAGTAAAACTAATAGCTTTAAAAGTATTAATCTATATAGGCTATACTAATATAAGCAGAAGGTTATAACTAAAATTATAATTATTTTTTTTTATTATTATTAGGTTTAAAAAGTATAAATCCGGGGTTTTAATCGAATTTAATACTATTCTTTACTAGTATATAGTATTATAGAGTAAATAGTATTTATACTTACTTCGGTAGACTTATTAAGGTTAATTTATTAGTCTATAATAGTCCTTTTATAGGGTTATATCTAAGGGTAGGGGGATACTCTAATTATTTTAATAGTACTTTAGTACTCTAGGTCTTATTATTATTCTACTACTTTTATTATTTTTTAAATATATTATTATATATAGGGTTTTTAGTATTAATAATCTAGGTTTATTATCGTGTTTTATTAAGTACGGGGAGTATTATTATTAATACAGGAGGCTATAGGAAAGGTAATAAGGATTATAGTATTTTATAAAACTCTATTTATTTAAGGAGACGCTATTAGTATAAGTAGGCCTTATAGCTCGGAGATAGGTTTATTATAAGGAGCTTTTATTTATCCTATTATAGTATCCTCTTTATTTATTATAACTAGACGAGAAAGGGGATAATACGATTCTACTAAAGTCCTATATAAATACTATAATATCTAGAGAAACTATAAAGGGGATAATAAAGCTTAATCTTTATATTCTTAAAAATAAGCGTATCCTAGCCCTTAAAATTATAAATATATATTTCCTAGAGGAGAGCCTTATCTTCTTTTATTTTTTTACTATTATTATACTTAAAAAGCTATCCTAGAATAAATAAGTTAAGTTCCCTCGGCTTAGTTATATTTAAGTCGAGGATATTTCTAAAAATAATCCTTTTATTAAACTCTATAATTATTAGGTTAATCTTAAAGTTCTATAATATATCCTCTACCGCTAGATTTATCCGATTATAGAATAATATCGTATTAGATATTTTACTCCCTATTATACTCCTTAGTACTAGTCCTACTTCTTCTAACGTTATAATAATAATACTAATAAAAGAAAAACCTACTTATTAAAACTTCTATTCCGCTTATAATTAGTCGGGTAGGAAGTATAATTATTATATCCTATTTTATTTTAATAGTATAGGATTATATATTATTAGTCTATTCTAATAGCGTTAATATATAGCCCTTTATTAAGATAGGGGAAACAAGTATAATATAATAACCTAGATAAAGTCTTTCCTCTTTATTATTCTATTATTCTATACTAATAAAAAGACTAATTAGTATTAGAGGTCTTTTATAAACTAATTACTTAATTATATAATTATATATATTATAAATAATAATTTTTATATCTAGAATATAAGAGTATATACTAGCTACTTATACGCGTTATAGGGTTAGGGCCTACTACCCTAGGATCGGGATACGGACTCCTATACGGGGTCCGCGGCCTCCTATAGGGCGGAGTATACCTTTAGCCTACGACTATATTTATATAAATATAATATAACTTTAAATTAGTATAACTCTTTAAAACTAAGCCTTATTAAACTAAAAAGTATACTATTTTAAAACTCTTTATATAAAGAATCTTTTATAATTAACTTTTTTAGCCTAAACGTACTATTTTCCTAATAATATTTAATTTAAAGCTAGAACTTATATAAAGCTCTAAAGCTATAAAAATAGCCTTTATAAAGCCTATAATAATATTATAATAATAATTAAGGATAAGTTTAAATTTTTAAAATAAGAAGGGTATATACTAGTTAACTAAGATATTCTAAAAGAATAAATCTATACTAAGATTTTGATTTTATTTATAGAGTAGAGAATACTTTTAGGCTTATTTAAAGTATAAAAGAAAATAAAAACTTCTATATATAGTATTATAGAAGATAAAGAAGATAAGTAGTTATTTTATACTTATTACAGGCTAAGGCTAGTTTAATAGTTTTTTTACTTAAGTTTTAGATAATTACCCGTAGGTTCTTAGGCTCGGACGGGTCCTCGCCTAGTAGGTAAATAATTAAAGGGATATTATACCTCTAAGGGAATAAAACCTAAGTACCCTATAGCGCTTATAAAGTACCTTTTATATATATTCTCTACTAAAAGATATATATCTTCCGTCTTTAATACCTTACTTTCTATTTAAAAAAGAGTATACTTACTTATACTATAAGAAAGCCCTTAAAAAGGAGTATTATAAGGTAAAACAAATAGGTATAAAAAGTCTAGTAAAGATAATTAAAAATATAGTTAAAAATTAGTTAGTAAATACGTACATAGCTAGGCTAATTCTTAATAAAAGTACTATAGGTATTTTTCTCCTTATTTTTAGAGGGGAAAAAAAAAGTTAGCTAAAAGCGCCCGCTTAATCCTAGTACCCGATAATATAAATTATTAAGGATTAAGTAGGCCTTATACTAGTCTACTAACTAACTTTATCCCCTCGGAAATATAATATCCCCTCTTTTATTTACCTACTAGGCGAGGACCCGTCCAAGCCTAAGAACCTACAGGTACTTAGGTTTTTCTAGTTAATAAACGCCTTTTTATAGCCCTCTTAGCGTAGTAGTCAAGCGCCTAAAGAGTAGACGGCATCCTAATAAGCGGTATAGTCGGTTCGAATCTAGCGGAGGGTATAACGGGCTAAGTTTTTTAACTCTTCCTATAACTAGCGCTATCCTTATAATACTTATAAATTACTTAGTCTAGTATATATAGTCGTTACGTTATACTATAAGGGTAGCCCTTTATCCTAGTTCTTTCGGTTTTTCGACTTTAATTCGGTTTCTCTTCGGTACTTCTTCGGCGTAGAATACGGGGTAGCTTATTACGCCTACGAGTAGGAATAATAGATAAGGATTAGTAATAAAAATCGGATTTAAAGAGTCGGTTAATACGAGATAGAAGTAATAACCCTATTTATAGTAGGCTACTCTAGGGGTCGGAGGCCTAGGGTATTATAGTATATAATAATATTTAATAAGGTATTAAATTTAGACCGACTATTCCCCGGATACCTTCTTTCGCTAATATAAGTATAATCGTATATAATAATTACCTAAGACTATATATATAATAACTCCTTAGCGTATTAAGTTTAACGATTAGCCTAATTAGTAGTAACTATATATATATAAGACGAATTCGGAATGGATAATTAGTAAATCCGACTCGTTACTCTATAGATAGCCGCTATACCCTAGTATAGTAGTATAATAAGGAGAGAGGGGTTTTCCCCCGGGCCTTGCCCGGTTTTTCCTCTCTATAATAAAGAAGATACTGTATTCTAGAAACCTACCTTAGGTCCCTAGAGTAAGAATTAATAATAATAATAACGCTTTTTTATAAAATAAAAAAAGTATTATATTATTTATATATAGTATATATATAGAGTAATAGAGTAGAGTATATAATTATAGCTTTAATACCCTAATAATAATTAGTAAATAGTCTTTTTAATTAGTAATATTTATTAGTATTTTTATTATAAGCTTTTTTAAAAGAAAATATAATAATAAAAATAAAATATAAAAAGCCTAGTATTAATACGTATATTATACGATTAGTTTTATAAGCTATAATATAAATAAAAGACTTTAAAGAAACTATAATAATAATAAAAATAGTTATTTTATTAGAAAAACCTAAGTAAACTTAAGTAAAAAAAACTAATAAAAAACTATTTAAAAATCCTCTTAGTTTTCTTCTTCCTTCTCTTTTTTATATTCTTTTCCTAAATCTAGTACGGATTTCTTCTATCTTTAAAGTAATATAAGCTTTTTAATAGTCCCCGAGTTTAGCTAGCTCTAGGATTTTATAATTTAATTACTATTAATTAAAAAAGTACTTTCTATAAGTACTAAAGTTGTAGAAATCGATAAATAGTAATAGGCTAAGATAGCTAAAATAGGAAATCTTTCCTTATAATATCTCTTATAGTCTAAAATAGAATCCTATAAATTAAATAAGTTAGTAAAAAATAAGAATAATTATTATTAAAAAACTAAAAGTATATACTTTATAAGGGTTTTTAACCTTAGTTATAATCTAGTCTTAGGACCTAAACTTGTCTTAGTATAGAGCTTAGACCGAGTCTTATCTCCTATAATACGGATTATATACTTATATATTTATAATACTTAGAACTATAGTTCTAGGGATTAACTTAATACGATATAGGCTAATTACTATTCCTAGGGAAATAAAGACTATTATATTATAGAAGGATATATAATTAAATACGCTAGCCTAGGTCTAGGCTTAATACCTTAGAATAAATTACTTAAGTCTAGTTTTAGAAATTTTCTTATATAATTAGCTCCTTAGTATAATCTAAGGTTAATTTTTTAAGTAATACTATTTATACCCGGATATTTCTCTATTTATACCCGACCTATACTACCTACCCCGCTCCCCCGTATACCCGCCTACCTAATTTAGGTATATAGGTATACGGCCTATAGAAGAAGGGTCCGTACTTAGGCCGTAGATATACGAAAACATACGCTTAGAAACACGGGCTTCAAGGTATAGGATTAGAGGTATAGGATTAGAGGCTAATTCGTTTAAATCTATAATAAAAAGCGATTACGAGTAATAAATTACGAGATTTAATAGTCCGACTATTCTTCCGGCTATATAGCTAGTATAATCTCTTTAATTAAAGAAGATAGTAATAGCGCTACTAAAAGTATTAATACCGATAGTACTACTAATAATACTACCGATAATAATACCGATAGCGCTACTATTACCCCCCCCCTTAATCCCCCCCTTAGCCTACCCCTTAGCCTACCTCTTTATCCTCGAAATACTCTTCCTCCCCGTATATTTATATATAATCATAATCTCTTCGTAGATAGCTTAGCCGAGGTATCGAGGTCGATCTCGTCTTACGTTCGTATACGCTATACGCTCGAATTAAGGTATCGTATACTACCTTAGCTAGACCTCCCGAGTAATAGGCATAGTATTAAGCCTCGTACTACCTATAAGGCTATTACTATTACTACCTATAAGGCTATTATTATTACTACCTATAAGGCTATCGTTATTATTACTTATAAGGCTATTATCGTTACTACCTATAAGGCTATTACCTAAAGGATAGGAGGGATAGGCAGCCTTTTATTCTACGCGCTATAAGGCCGGCTACGAAGGTTATCGACGATTTAGGGATCTTTAATACGGAGAAGAGGCTTATTAAAATCCTATTTTAAGAGTAGATTAAGTACGATTCTTAATACTATAGGGGGGGGGGTAATTACTAAAGGCTTTTATAGCTATTAGCGCGGATAAATATCTTCTTTAGAGAGCCCTCGGCTAGCCTAAAGGCGTTAAAGGATCGTATAGGTATAAGGTAAGCTATACTATTATACGAAGGTATTTAAGTAAGGCTTTAAAGGCTACTACTACCGCGTTAATAATAGTATTATAGCCTTAATAAGCCTATATTAACGTACTAAAAGGTTAATCGTAGGATAGGAGACCTTAAGGCTAATATCGCCGAGCTAAGCCTTATTAAGATAGTACTACTATTACTTAAGCTATTATTAAGCGGCTTCTTACTTATATATTCTCTCTTTATTCCTAATTATCTAAATAAGGGTATTAAAAAGATATAGAAGGTTACTAGTACTAATAAGAAGATACGACTTTATATCCTTATACGCTATTTCGACTAGGCTATTAACTCTTTAGCTAAAGTTATAATACCTTCGAATATAGTAGGCTACCTACTACTTATAGAAAAGTATATATACTTTAGAGATATAGGTAATAATACGGTATTAGGTTAGGTAATAAGTATTAGTAAAGGCTTTCTACTTAGCGAGGAAGTCTTCTTCTATACGGGTATAGATTACCGTTTTCTATATAGCGAATATACCCTTACGAGTTATAGCCTCGTTTACTAGCGGCGGTATAATAATAGTATTCTTAGCCTTTTCTTATATAGCGTTATATTAAGTAGGGCTATTAATAGTATTATTAACGGTATTATTAACTAGGGTATTATTATTATTATTAAATATACCGGGTACTCTCTAGCGAGTCTAAATCCTTACTCGAACGTTAGAGTTAATATAAAAAATATAGAGTTATTACTACGACCGAGGAAAGGTATTATTAAGGGCGTTTTTTAGTATCTTCTTATTATCTATTATTATAACCTTCGGCTCCGGGGCGTAAACCTATTCGCGAAAGTTATTAAAACGGCTATAAAGCTAGTCGAATCCCTCCTCTTTTTCTATATTAATAAGGCTAAAAGCGAAATTCGCTATACTCTTCTAATCCGTATAGCCTATAGCCTAAAAGAAGTATATTTTAAAGCGGTTAGTTTTATACGTATTATCGAGCCTAATAATTTCGGGGAATCTTTTCTATATAGCCTCGTACTATAGATAGGTCTAAAGTACTATTATAATCCTTTACTTATTATTATATTATATAAAATACTTTAAATTACCCTTTTAAAAATAGCTAATAAATACTTAGGTAGCTATTAGGCCCTTAAGAGCTTTAGAACGGATTTTTTATTAGTTATTATAAATATCTTATTACCGGAAAAATAACGTTAAAGGAGTAGATTATTACCGAACGATCGAGGTAAATTCTCTCGCTAGAAGGGCGCGGTACTAAGAGAGGTTTTTTTTAAGAGTCTTTTATTCGTTTATTCAACGACGATAAATATTATAGGCCGAAGGGTCGAGAAAAGGTCTATAATTATAATAATCGTAAAATATATTATAGGTCTACTTCTACTAAGAAAGCCTATAGGTCGTTTTAATAATAATTCGATATTAATAGTCGACTTTTTGCGTTAATACTTAACGAAGCCTAGAGCTTTTTATAGGCTAATAAGGGCTATAATCATAGATAAATACGATTCGAGTAGGAATAAGCTAACTATCGATCTCCTTCTCCTTATTATTAGATCGCTTAATTAGGGTAGCGCTACTCTTATAATAAAAGGTTTATAGGAAGTTATAAAGTATATCGTAGGAATCGAATTCCTATAAGGGCGGTAACGAGGGTATAGGGTTAAAAGGCGCTTCGGGAGGCGTAGAACGATTAGGGGAATTCGGTAGATTAGGCGTCTTAAGTAGAATATTTAGATCCATAGCGATAGCGGTAGTAATAGCCTTAGAAATTAATATCTTATATATATAGGGGCTATATTATATAGCCCTAATACTTACGAGAAAATTTTTCCTTATAGCTATAGGCTATAGCCTAAGCATAGACCTACTCCCGGGGTCCGTATACCTATATACCTAAATTAGGTAGGCGGGTATACGGGGGGGGGGAGTAGGGTAGTATAGGTCGGGTATAAATAGAGAAATATCCGGGTATAAATAGTATTACTCAATTTTTTTCCCTTTTCCCCCCCTTTTTACCTCCTCCTTTTTTATAGTTTCTTCCGACTTCCTTATAATTAGGGTTAACGAATAGCTTACAAGTTTTTATTCTTAAATCCTACCTCTTTAAATATAGTAATTATTATTTTTTAATTATAAAATAAGATTACCCGCTTTTAGTATAAAGTAGTAAATATACTAGCCTTCTAGTAATAGGATTAAATAGCTAAGTATTAAGTCCTTAAGAAAATATAAATAATATATAAGGCGGTATTTATAGCTCTTTACTTATAATCTATTAGTAATTTGGCTATTTACCCTTATACTAATGATTTTTCTAGCCTAGTATAAACTATACTAGACTCTATACTTATTATAATAGCTTTTATATACTAGTATAAAACCTAGCTAAAATAAAATAATAAACCCGAATCCTTTTACTTCTTAAAAAGCTATTTAATCTATTAATATAATATTAATAAACCTTAGGCTAGGCTAGTACTATTAATTAATCTTAGCTCTATATTTTAAACTACTTTCTAAATAATAAAATATACTAAATAGTAATATTTTAATAACTAAAAGGGTTTAATAGGTAATAATACCCTTAGGATTTTCTTAATTACTTATACTAAATATTTAGAATAATTTAGGAAAGGCGGAAAGTATAGGACTAACTACGTATATTAGTATAATATAATAAAAAGAGATTTAAGGGCTTTTCTACTAGAGTTCGAAGAAATTATACTTATAATAACTAGTCTTAATAGGTAGGATTACTTAGCTAAATTTACCTAGTTAATTAACTTCCTTTTCCCCTTTTTTAGAGCTCTTAATAATTATTATATACTAGAAATATATACTATATTTATTATTAAGCTTTAAGACCTAGTTTAGTTTTTTATATAAATACCCCCTTTTATTTATTTAGCTAAAAAGGCTTTTATTATAAGCCCGAGTATTTTTAAGTAATTCTTTACCTTATTCTTTATAATCCTAGTATAAGAGTTTTTAACCTTAGTTATATTCTAGTCTTAGGATCCAAACCTGCCTTAATATAAAGCCCGGGCTAGGTCCCGTCTCCTATAGTACGGATTATATACTTATATTTTTATAATATATAAAACTATAATTCTAGAGATTAACCTAATATAGTATAAGCTAACTACTATTCTTAGGGGAATACAGACTATTATATAGTAGAAGATATATAATTAAATAGGTTAACCTAGTTTTAGGCTTAATACCTTTAATTAAAGTTTTTAAGTCTAGTCTTAAAACTCCCCCTATACCTAGCCTCTTAGTATAATTAGAAGTTAGTTTTTCTTTCTTTTTTTCTTTTTCTTCCCTCCTTTGCCTTCTCTTTTTTTATAGTTTCCTCCGACTCTCCTATTATAGGTATTAAGGAGTAGCTTATAGGTTTTTTATTTTCGGATCCCGCCCCTCTAAATATAGCGGTTATTATCTTTTAATTATAAAACGAGGTTATCCGCCTTTAATATAAACTAGTAGATTTACTAGCCTCCTTATAATAGAATTAAGCGGCTAAATACTAAGTCCTTAAATAAATATAGGCGGTATATAAGGCGGAATTTATAATTCTCTGTTTCTAATCTACTAATAACCCAATTATTCGCCCTTATACTAATAATCCCTTTAGTCTAGTATAGGCTATCCTAGACTCTATACTTATTATAATAGTTTTTATATATTAATATAAAACCTAGCCTAAATAAAATAATAAACCCGAATCCTTCTACTTTTTTATAAGCTACTTAATCTACTAATATAATATTAGTAAACCTTAAGGCTAGGCTAATATTATTAATTAATCTTTGCTTTGGATTTTAAATTACCTTCTAAATAATAAAATATAATAAGTAATAGTATTTTATTAGGTAGGAGGGTTTAATAAATAATAATACCCTTAGGATTTCTTTAACTATTTATACTAATATTTAGAATTATTTAGGAAAAGTAGAAGGTATAAGATTAATTATATATATTAGTATATTATAATAAATAGTAATTTAGGGAATTCTTACTAGAGTTCGAGGAAATTATACTTATAATAACTAGCCTTAATAAGTAGAACAATTTAGCTAAATTTACCTAATTAATTAATTCCCTTTTTCCCTCCTTATAAGGGCTTTATTAATATACTAGAAACGTATACTATATTTATTATTAAGCTTTAAAGCCTAGCTTAGTCCTTTAAATAAATACCCCGTTTTATTTACTTCGTTAACAAGGCTCCTATTATAAGCTCTATTATTCTAGGATAATTCTCCGCCCTATTTCCTATAGCTCTAGTTATAAATACTAATAATAATATTTTAATAACTATTACCCAGATTAACGGGAACTCCTTTAGATTAATTAAATAATAGGCTAAATAGATTTTTAGGTTTATTACTAATTAATACTAGACCTTTAGCGTTTATATATATTATAACGCAAACCCCTACTTTATATTATCTTATTATTATATTATAGCGTATTCTTTTATATATTCTGCCGATAATAGTCTATATATAGTATATATAGAAATTATACCCCTCTTTAAGGAGGATAAAGTATTAGAAAAAGTATAACCTTAGGGTATTATAATACCTTAGGGTTTTTAAAATAGCTATTAATAAGAATTCTAAATCCTTTTTTTATTTATAGCTACTCGCCCCCTTAATATTAGTTTTTATAATTATAAATTATTCGGAGCTTATTAATTATTTTATAAACAAAGGTTATAAATACTATACGGTTATTAGTTAATAGCTTATAATAGATTTTAATATCTTTATTAAATATATTCTATCCTATTATTTATAGGGGGCCTTCTAATAAATATAAAAGCCCTATATTATAAGTATTACTTAGCTATTACTCGAGCTTACCTCCCTTATAAAGCTTATTATTATTTATATAATACTAAGTTTCAACTTCCCCCTTATTCTTAGTAAACCCTAGTTAATATATATACGTTTATACTCTAAGTATTATTATACTAAAGCTAAGCCTTAAATCCTATATATTTCCCTTATATTTATATATTTATTTATACTTATTAATAAACTTATTATAACCCCCTACCTCCTTATTATTAATTTTCTCGCTAAATTATATTACTCTTCTAAGGCCTTCCCTTAATCTCGAGATCTCCTTATTTAGGCTATTTCTCTTATAAATATTAAAAAGGCTTTATAGGATAAAGTTCTTCCTATAGACTAGTAATTATAATAACCTTTTTACTAAATTATATAATTTTATTCCTTTATTTTATAAATAAAATATAAATATATTAAACCCCTATAAGCCTAGTATTAACTATTATATCTAGGTTTAACCGGATTCTAATAGGAATAAGCCGCCTATTCTATTTAGGCCGCTTTATAGTAAATTATATAAGGAACTCCTTATCCTTAAAAAGACCCTTTATAACCTTTTTAAACAAGAGTTTATTTATCCTAGTAGTTCTTTGCCCGGTATACCCGTTTTTTTACTTATAAGCTAGGAAGTAGACTCTGTTTTTATACCGATTACTAGGTATTAAATATAATTATAATTCTCGACTAATACCCTATTCCCCTTCTTAATAATACTCGTTATACTATAGCGCGTATTAAATAGTTTATTAAGCTTAATATTATATAAGTATTCTATAAAGTCCAAATTATAAAAAAGAAAGAATAGAAAATAGCTTTTTATATATACTATAGTTTTTTAAGTAAATAATTACCTCTTTTAGGCTTTATAATACCCTAGTTATCTTTTAATAGAATATTAATAATATCCTTTTTAATCTCCTTAATAAGTTTTATTTAGCCTATATTAATAATATTATTACTTATTTACTTAGTATTAAGGATAATTATTTTTATAATGTTTAGTAAATCCTTAACCGACTATAATAGTATAGCCTTTATATTAACCCGGATAAGTATAAATTCCTAATAATAAGAGTTAAATACCTTAAGTTTATTCTCTTATTAGTATTAGTATTTAAGCTAACCTAGTCAAGGTTTAAGTAATCTTTAACTAGGCTTAGCCGGAGTTAGGTTAGGGTCTATATAGTTTTCTTAGGTCTATTAATTTCTATTTTATATTTATTTTTAAATATACTAATATTATTATACTTTTAACCGATTTAACCGGGTTTAGATAACCTTTTATTTAGGGTAATACTTAGGAATCCGCTTTTTAAGAGGTTAAATACCTTTTTCTTTAGGGTTTTATCCTTATAGAGTAGGACTTTAACTCCCCTACCTACTTAAAGCGGATTATAATAGCTTAATAATAGGCGGTATTATTAACTAGAAATAGGAGGGATAGCTTTGCTTTATTATATTTTACTCTTAAAAGCTTTTACTAATAGAATATAATTATCTTATTTATAATAAAAAATACTAATTATTATCTATTACCTTAAGTAATAATAAGCGGAGTTTTATAATTAC
Organism: Ophiocordyceps camponoti-leonardi (nom. inval.); assembly: GCA_003339455.1. Classification (NCBI taxonomy): domain Eukaryota; kingdom Fungi; phylum Ascomycota; class Sordariomycetes; order Hypocreales; family Ophiocordycipitaceae; genus Ophiocordyceps; species Ophiocordyceps camponoti-leonardi. The sequence continues at coordinate 102,542 of PDHP01000110.1, read as the reverse complement.
TAATCCTTTAATATTATTATAAATTATTATAACCTAGAGTATTTTATAATTTACTAATACCTTTTTAAATACTAGGTTTATTAGGTAAAGTATTTATTATACTTTAACTTTTAGATTAAATATTATCCTAGGGGATAGATTATAATCCTTAATATTCTTTTTTAATAGGAATAAAACCTTTTATCTAAAGCTAAGTTAAATAATCGGGTAGTTTAACTTATACTTAATTATGTATTATAGTTCTACCTTAATACTACTTTATAGAATAATTCGGATAAGAAGAATATTCTTTTACCTTTTCTTATTAATATAATAATAAACCCCTATTTATTAATAATTCTTATACTTAATCCTAATCTTTTAGAGTATAATATTTTTATATTAAATACTATACTCCTATTATTAACTGCTTTAGATTCTCCTTCTACTCTTTATATTTTCTTAGATAATAATCTATACTTATTTTAATAGTTTATAGCCTTTTATAATACTACTTTCTAGGAGACTCTTTATTATATAACTTATAATAATTACTTATTCCTAATATTACTCTAGCTAAAGGTTTAGATTATAGATTATTATTTTAATACTCGGGAGTATTTATATTTTTCGGGCTATCTTTAAGTACTAAACGCCCTAGTAGTTATAAATACTAATACTTATAAAGTATTATTAGACTTTTACGGTTTAGACTAATTCTAGGGTTATATTATTTAATTAATTTATAATTCCTATTATAGCTAGATAAGAAGTAAATATATTAAGGTACTCTAAATAAAGATTCTAAGCTAAAGAAGAGAAGAAGAAAAAGAGGAAATAGAAGAGGGAATCCTACTACCTTTATACGCGGGTAGTAAGGTCTAGATTATATAATAGGGGCTTAGGGCAGGTTTCTCCGGGATCCGTATACGGGGTTTTAATTAGTATATAATATTAGTTAGCGTAGAATATTACCCCCTGAATAAGGCCCTAATATACGTATTAAGGTTAATACTTACGGGTATATATAGCTTTCCCTATAAATTCTATAATATTATTATTATTATTATTATTATTATTATTATTATAGTCTTTATCTACTATAGTAGTTTTAATCTATTATTATAAATTAATAAGGGGTCTTAGGGTATTCGGCTATTAGTTATAGTATTACTTTAATATTATAAGCGCGTACTAGAAGTTTCTTATAAAATACTATATATTATTAGGATTATAGCCTTTTTAAATAACCTAATATTTAAGCCTTTTCTTCTAATTAGTATTTTACTTTATAGGATATAGTCGACCTTTTATTTAGGCGTACTATTAATATTATTAGTATATTTAATCGGGTAATAGGTTAAAAACGGCTTTTTATAATTAATTAGTATAAAAAAGGTTTCTTATCTTATAAGTCTTTAGTAGGTCTAAGATATAATTATACCCTTTTATTATAATAATTATAAAAAGGCCCGATTATTATATATTAAAGCGGGTAATTAGAACGATTATACTAAAGCTTTTTCTACTAAAAAAGAACTTATTATTAATTATAAAATCTATAGGCTAGTACTTCTTATTAGCTTATTTCTTTTACTAACTCTAGGCGGCTATAAATACTTATTAAGCCTACTATTATACTATCTAAGCCTTTTATACTAGATCTCGTACGATAGTTATAAGTAAAGAGCGGTTATTAGTTTATACGGGAATATTAATTAAGAGCGGGTTTCGTAGGCCTTTACTAAGTACTATAATTCATAGGGTTCTATCGATTAGAGCATACTAGGAGGTATTATACGTAAAATTAAGGGCTAGTAAATAATTACTATAGTCGTTTTAATACTTCCTAATATAGAATTATAGGTATTAATCTAGGTATTAATTAGTTATTTTAATACTTCCTTATATTTAAGGGTATAGTATACTATTATATTAATACTTTATTCCGGTTAAATAATTAATCTTAATAATAAATACTAATATAAAGGGCCTAGTATTATTTATAATCTAAAAAGGGGGTATTTTAAAGAAGCGGTATAATAAGCGGAAGTAATACCCTATAAGGGTTTTTATAGTATTATTCTTCTTACTAGGTAGTATAATAATAATCCTATTAAGCTTATAAACGAAGGTTTAAATATAGTTATATTTATAGTAATTTTATAGTATTATTTCTCTATTATAGGCTATGTATTCTTAAATAAAGGTTAGGACTAGTAGTAGATAAAGAAATCCAGGGGTTCTATTATAGGGGGTTTTTTATTTCTTTAGTAATTATAATAATTATAAATATAGTAATAGATATTTTACTTTATATTTAATTAATAATAATCTTATAATAATAGCTTAAGCGTTTTATTCTAGTTATTATACGTAAAGATAGCGGGTTTATAGGTAGTATAAATAAGGGTAGTCTATAGAAAAATACTATTAGCTAATATTTTTAATATAATTAGTTAACTCCCTCGTTAGCCGAGGTTATATAGTATATTTTCTTATCGGATTAAGTTAGCTAGGCCCTTATTTATAAGCATAGTTTTTATATAAATAATAATAAAAGTAATAATAATAGGGGTTAGGGTAGGGTCGAGAATTATAAGTAAGTTAAATCCGAGTCTTTTTAATAGGATTATACTAAATATACGTTCTTTTTCTTCTTTAGCCTTAACTATTAAGAGTTCTATAGTCTTCTAAAATAAAGTATGAATTATTATATTTAATCGGCTAGGGTAATAAAGGAAGTATATATTAAATTAAGCTAAGAAGTCGGACTAGTATACTTATCGAATAAATAAAAGCCTTTTTATTATAAAGTATATAAAAGCCTTATAATTAGTAATAATATCGAACTTTTACTCTAGGAGCTTAGAATAAAGGTACTTAAGGCTTTATATAATTATAAAAAATTCGTAGTCTTAGATTAAATACGCTTATTTAATAGGGGTTATAGTCTTAAAAAAGAACCTAGTAGGTTTCTAAGTATTATTATTAGACTATTATTATTAGAAAACTCTAGTAATAGTATTATAAAAAGTATTAATTTTAAAATAAGTTAAAAGCTCAGGTTATTATTATTTAAGTATACTAGGGGCTATAAATAGCTACTAGAACTTTAATAGTAATCGGGTAGGAAAAACCCTTAAGGGGAAGAAAACCTCCCTATAGTAGGGGGAGCGGAGGTGGTACGGAGGCGTATAGGAGGAATAACGGTATAGGAAAAATAGGCTAGCGGCCTACGAGGGTAGTATAGAGGAAAAGTAAGTCCAGGGAGTATAAAGTAGGGTAGGGTATATACTAGTACGTATTAGTATATACTATTTAAAAAGGAAGGTTAATCGGGTACGTACTAAAGTATATATTTTTTAAAGCTATAATTAGTAACCTCTAGGGGGGGGTATAAGAGGGAGGCCCTAGTTATTATTACTATAGGTTATTAAGCCGAATTTAAGGTATAAAGGTAAGTAAAGAAAAAACGAATATTAAAGCCTATATTAACCCGTATAATAGCTAAAATACCCCCTATATATCTAGAGTACGACTTTATATATAAAACCTCTTATAAATACTACCTTAGCTATCTTATTTCTAGTACTAAGCTATACTAGAATTAAGTAAGTAAGTAATTATTAGACCTAATTAGAGTATTATACGGCTAATAATCGTAAATACTAAAAGTATATTATATTACTATTACTCGTTTAACCGAGTCGCTTACTAACCTATCGAAGATAATAATCTTAAGGCTATAATAATTATAGCTATAGCGTATACTTAATAGGATAGATTTTCGGCGGAATTAGTTAAGGTAAAGGTATTATACGGAGTAAATCGGGGTTAGGCTAACGTAGAATAATAGTATAGGTTAATATAAAGGGTTAAGAATACGCGAATTATCGTACGTACGAGGAAGACTTAGGATTAATATATTACTTAGGCTCTTATAAGGGAGGCCCCCTAATCTCGACTTATTATTAATACTATTACTAAAGCTAATAATCGGGAGAAGGTAGTACTTAGGGTAGATAACGCTAAGAATATTATTATAGCCTTATTAGCTATTACTTAGGAGGATTATATCTTTTAAGTATAATAGATTAACTTTATAGAATAGCTTTTCTAGGACTAAACGCGTATTATTATGATTATTAAATTTATAACTAGTCGTATATATACTAGATAAGTACTAGGGGCTAATACTAATTAACCTATATTTATCGACTATAATCTAATCCCCCCTTAGTATTAGCGTATAGGTAACCCTACCCCTACTACTCCTATTAACCTATTACCCCTATATTATATACTTAATACGCTTATTAGCGCTACCCCCGGAGGTAATAATACCCTAGCCGTAAATACTAATACGCTAGTTAAAAATAATATAAAGGAGTAAGCTAATAAGGAGGTAACTAGTAGGGGAGGTAAAGGTAAAAGGTTATTAGCTTAGGCCTATAAGTTAGTTAAAGTATTAAAATATAATAGTATAATAAATAATAATAGTAGTACCTTAAGCGGGGAAGTAGTAAAGGGGTCGTTTACTCTTATTTATAGTTATAATCGACTTTATAGCTAACCTAGTTAGCCTATTAATTATAGCCGTATTAAGTATAGCTATAATTATAACTATAGTTATTAAAATAAGTATACTTATAATTAATTAATAAAAATAAATAGTAAAAAAAGTATATAGGTAGAGAGAGTAGTAATAAAAGGGGTTTAATAATCGTACTTTATAAATCCATATTACCCCTAATAATACCCCCCTTATTAAAGTAGAGTATTAGGGCGAGATCGAACTATTATAAATAGCCTAAGGAAAGGAACTATTAAGTAAGTTAACTAGTACTACTAAGATTATCGAGTATAGTAATATAGTCCTCTTAGTCTTATATAGGTTACCTATAAGAGCCGAGTAAGGGTCTATAGGTAGATATAAGTAAGTAATATAAAAAGATATAAAGGGGGTTCTTAAGGCTACCCCTATAAGGGTAGCGATAAAATACTATATTAGGAATACGCTAGGTTTAAAGGAAGTAGTTAAGGCTAATACGCTTTATACGAAGCTATATAAGGGTATTACTAAGGTACTTTAGGAGTCTATTATAAATACAAAAGGCGAAGCCCTTCTAAAGGCGAGGTAGTTTATTAATAGGGTAGTTATAGGACTAGCTATACTTCTTAAGGTAACCCTCTCGAGAGTACTAGTATATAAGCTATTCCTCCTATAGCCGGGTATTAAGTTCTAGTTATAACTACGTTTTAATTATACTATTATTAACCTAAGCCTCTAAGGCTATTTATAGCTCTTATAGTATATAGTAAGGGTAGTATTAGCGGTAGTAATAATATCTACCTACTATCTAAGAAGATATAAGGTTAGCGGCTTATTAGATAAGGTAGGCCTACCTACTAGACTCGAGGAGTTAGAAGGTTTAGATAGTATAATAAGTAAAGTAGATATTAAAGGGGGGAATAAATACCTTTACCTTTATATAATAAAGGGGGGTAGTTTTATAAGCTCCTATAATTACCCTAAGATACTTAGCCTAAGCCTATACTAGGGCCTTAATTATAAGCCTACGTAAAAGTCCTCCTAGTATTATTATACTAAAGAAATAGGTAGACTTAAAAGTAATAGCGGAGTAAACAACTTTAGTATATACTTTCCTTATCCTTACTAAGGTATAACCCTAGGTAAAGGCTATAATCCTAGTAAAGGTAAGGTATTAGTACTTAAGTTTATTAATAAAAAACTACTAATACGCTTATTCTTAAAGCTTATAATAAAACTAAACGCTAAGTATACGCGTAAACTAAGTAGGTTAAATTTAATCTCCCCCGAGTTAAAACCGTATTATATTAGCCTACTTAGCGCGTATAAAGTATATAAGCTTACTCTTAGCCGGCTAGAATATTATCTTATATTTAGTAGCTTACGTTATATAGACTAGCTAAGCCTAGTATAGTTAATAGAGGACTTATATTCTATTATATCTAATACTAAGGATATTTATATTATCCGCGAATCCGATTATAAATAGGCTAGAGATTTATACGAGTCGTTAATAGAAGGGCGTTATATAGAAAAGGAAGAGTATTAGGAAGAATAAGGAACCTTAAAGGACCCCTTAGGTAATCCGAAACGGGTTTAATATTTAACTATTAAAATAAAGGTAGGAGGTACGATTAAAAAGGTAAGAATAGAGAAAAGTAGTTATTTAGGCTAAGAAACTAAGGGTATTTATAATCGTAAGGAGTTTTTTATAAGAAATATAGTTAAAAGTACTAGTAAGGTTAAGGAGTAGGAAGGATAAAGTCTTTCTAGCCGTTTAGCTAGCCTATACTACCTTTATAATTATAAAAATAGCTATATTAGTAGATTTCTTCTTACGATTACCTATTTAGCTATTTAATAGGATACTTACCTTTTCTAATATAGTAGTAAGTCGGCGGGTAAGGATAGTTTTTAAAACCTTATTAATAGTATTAAGAAGTAAGATTAGGTAATAATTACCTAGGGTATAATATATAATAACTAATTTACTAGACTTATAAAGGATAAAAACGATAAACTAATAATAAGAGGAGGGGAAGTATATTATATTAAGATAGCCTTAAAAGAGCTTTTAAAAGACTAGGATAAGTAGTTAACTATACCCTTTTAGGAATCCGATTAGAATCCTATTAAGGCTAGTAAACTTCTAAGAAAAGATAGAGAAAAAGGCTTTATAAATATCCTTAAAGGTAATTATTTAGTCGATAAAGAATTCTAGTTTAGCTTCGAGGGGGCTAAATAGTAAAGCCTTATTAAACGGGTTTAGGAAGAATTTCTTAATAAAAAGAGTAGCCTTAAAAGAAAAACTATCCTAGGAGGGAGAATTAGTATCCTATTAAAAAAAGGGGATATAAGTCGGTTCTAGGGGAGCCTAGCTTTAGAACTAGGCTTAATACTTAATAGCCTATAAAAATAAGCTATTACTTAAGACTCTATCGAGGAAGCTATACTAAGTACTTCTCTAAGCCTAGTATATAGCGGTTTTTTATACTTATACTAATTTTTAGTATTCTTACTATTAAGAATCTAAAGGAATAACTCTTTAATAATAATATAGCCTTTTAGCCTTAATAATAGCTTTAGCCGTTTATTTATTCTATTATATTTACTATAGGCGGAAGGTATAGGTTTAAAATAGTACTAAAAGCTATATTATTTCCTTAAAATAATAGTATAGAGTCTAAAAGGAAGTTTTAAGCTTAGCCTTAGTACTTATATAATACTCTATAGGTTAAAGCCGATTTTCTACTTTAGTATAAAGGAGATCCGTATAAAAGGATTTCTAAATCCGAATAAAGGTATTATTAAGTTAAGTATTAGTCTTAATATAAAGAACCTAGGGAATATAGTTAAAGCCTATAAGGTTAGTATTATTACTAATATATAAAGTATAATACCCTAAGAAGGCTTAGGCTAGGTTAATAATACTAGTATACTTACCCTAAACTTCCTAAGTAATCTCCCTTTAAAGTATAAGGAGCCCGAGTTAAAGCTAGGTTATAACCTCTAGGAAGTCGTTTATACTAGGGGAGGATTTTTTAAAAAAGTTCTATAAAGGATAATAGAGGTTAAAATTACTAAGAACGAGGGAGGAGGTAGTCTTAATAATAGGGAGGAGGCTTTTTAACTAGAGGAGGAGGCTAGAGTAAATAGTATTTAGAGCCGAATAGACTAAGAGAATATAAAGTAGGGAGTCGAGGTAAAGGAGGAGTCCTACTATATTAGGCTTAGTAATAAATAACTAAAGGCTAGGTAGAAAGCGTTTATAAATATAATCGAGGGCTTTACCCTTTATATAAATTAGCTTATAGGGGGTAAGGCCTAGTAATAATAAGCGGCTAAACTAGTCGAGTTAAGGTTCCTAAATATAAATTATATTATAATCTATAAGGCTATATAAAAATAAGGCTATAAAATAATTCTACTTTTATATATTTTAGTAAAGGGTCTTAATCCTTATAACTAGGTAAAGGGGATAATCGTTTATAATAAGTCTAGTATATAGTTAAATACTAACTAGCCCCGTATTTTACCTATAGGTTAGCCCTATTTTAGTACTAGCGTAAAAGTAGGTTCTTAGCTAGATTATAATTAGCTAGGTTAAGATTTCTTCTAAACGGAGATTATAATAAAACTATCCCTATTTATAAAAGGGGTAGGGGTAGGCGACGAAGGGGATTAGAAGTATTAAGGGTAAAAAGGGTAGTTCTTTTATACCTAGTCTTAATAATAATATAATATAGGGTAATTATAAGCCTAAAAGAGGTAATTCCCTTAGTAAAGGATATAATACTTTATATTATTATCTAGTTTAATAAGGTAGGTATTTTCTTTACCCTTATACGGTATAGCCCCGTATAGGCTATACTTAGCCTTTTCCTTATAGTATACTATAATATAATTAAATTAGAAGTATTAATAGTATTATTAGGGGCGTATAGTATTATTATAGGGTTCTATATAAGCGATCTTAGTATTAATAACTAGGCTATTATAATATAGCCGATTTATATTATTAATACTAATAATACTAATAATAAGGCTTATATAAATAGCGCCTTCGACTCGGGGCTATAGCGCGCGAATATAAGTAATATTTACTTTATTTACCTTCCGAATAACCTTTAGGAGTTTATCCCTATCTCTAAGGGCGGTTATACTATATACTCCTTTAGTAATAATAGTATAGAACCTATAGTTCTAAATAACTCCTTTACTAAAGGTAGTTAGGATTTAGTCGGATTATTAAGCGAATTTTTTATAATCGGGGTTAAAAGTAATAATAATATCGCTATTAGGGAGCTAGTAAGCGGCTATAATAGCCTAGTACTTAAGTATCTTATTAATAGCGCGTATAATCTCCTAAGGGCTTAGTAGTAGAGTATTTTTATCCTATATAATATTCTTAATTAAGATAATAACTTCGCGGTTATAGCGGTTTAGAACTAGCTTAGCTATAATAAGAGTACTTATTATAACTATATTAGCCTATATCTAGGTAGCCTTAGGGGGGCTAGTTCTATTCGGTATAAAGGCTTTCTAGATTACCTTCTATACTATTATTTCGATTAACTTAGTAATATTAGCTAAAAGGTAGGTAAAAGTAGGTCTAGGCTTAGCCCCTTTATAAATACGAAGCTTTATACCGAGTATATTAATAATCGCCTAGACTTAGCAAAAGAGGTTTTAGGGTACTACCCCTATAAGCTTATCGTATACTTTTTTAAGAACTACGTTAAATAGGACCTATAGTAGCCCCTCCTTAGATACGGTAAGTTCGTAGTTTTTATTAAGCTATCCTTAGCTAGCCTATAAATACTAGGTAGACTAGCTTAGGCCCGCCGCGCCTTTATTAATTATTATCGGGGCCTCCCCTACCCTGACTAGCGCCCCCCCTTCCCCCGAGGAGGCTATAGATTACCTTAAAAAGATAGAATCGCGGTTACGAGAGAGAGAATAGCTATTAACGGGTCCTTCGCCCGTTATATATAAAGTTATAAAAGCTTAGGTTAGAAAAAGGTAAAAAAAAGGCTTTTATAATAAGCTTTTTTAGCCGGGTAAAAGTCTTATATTAATTAGGTCTAAGGGAAAACTCTATAGTTTTCTATAATAAATAGTCTAGGTATTTAATAGTATTATTAATATAATAATAAAAAACCCGGAAAAAGTTATAAAGGCTAAAAAAGGAATATATAGCTTTATAATTATAAAGGATTTTAAATTTCTAGTTAGAGGTTACTTATATTTTATAGGGGTTAATACTAAGTTTTATATCTTTTTTAATATTATACTAAAATAGTCTACTTTAATAATATTAAACTAGTATTTCTTAATATCTCCCTAAAGATTCGCTTAGTATAAACGCTAAATAACTTTATAAGTCTTTTACTAGTAAACCTCTTTTTTATTATTCTTTAAGTAGATTAGTATATTATTTATATAAATACTAGTATAATAGTTTAATAAGTCGTAAAGTTATATATTAATAAAGTTCTAAAACTAAGTAAGCCTAACCTTTATACTAAAGGGGGGGACTTTCTAATAGTATATACTAAATTTTTTACTAAAAGCTAATAAATATTCTAAATTAGGGTAAAGTCGGAAATAATAGGAAGCTTAAATAATATTAATTTTAAAAACGTATAAGGTAGAATAATAGCTAAAAGTATACCTTCTAAAAAAAGTATAAGTAAGACTCTACCTTTAAAATAATCGTTTATTTAATAATAGTTAATATAAAAACAGCGGGCTATTAGGTAGGGCCTTAGTATAAAAAGAATAGGGGTAGTATAAGGGCTAGTATTAGGTTTTTAGGTAATTAATAGTCTTTTTCTCTAATAATAGGTATTTAACTAGTATTTTATATATAAAAGAGCTAGTAGGATTAAGGGGTTTATTAAGCTTAAGCTGAATAGTATAACTAGGTTAATAATTTACTAGCGTATATACTTCTTTCTTACTAAAAAAACCCTTTAGATATAAAAAACCTAGAGGAATTATACTATATACTAAGATAATATACTCGGGTTTTTACCTACTAAGAAAGAAATCTTTTAACCTTTTTAAGTAATATTCTCTAGGCCTAAGCGGGCGATTCCTATAATAATAGGATTAGGGTTATTATTATTATTTTTAAGAGGGATTAGGGTAATTAGTATAAGTAGCTCTAGCTCTTCTTAATATTTTCTATAGGAGCTACCCTAGAGGGTTATAACTATTTTAGCCTAAAGGAGTAAGTTTTTTAGTATAGTATTATTAGGATTAATTATATTAGATTAGGGTTTAATAGTCTTTTTCTTTAAAAGGCTAATTAAGAAGGTAATATTAAGATTTATTTAGGAATATTATAGAATCTAGTATTAGTATTTATTCTACTTTATAAGCTTATTCTAGTATTTTATATTAGCTTATATAACTAGGTTAACTTATTAGCTCCCTAAGGGTAGGCCTTATAAAATAATAAACGGGGAGTACTTAATAAGTATATTATTATTTAATCTTACTCTAGTAACCCTATAGGTATTTAGGACTCTATCTAGCTAACTATAGGGAGGAAAAACCGGGAGGACCCGGAGGAAAACCCCCCTCTTCTATAGAATAAAAGCCCGAAAACGGGCAGGAATCGGTAGTATAAGTAGGAGTAGTAGTAGGTTAGTCCTAACCCTACTAGGCTATAGTAGAGAGGGAGGAAAACGGGGGGGAAGGGGGTAGAAAAGAGGGTAAAAAGGGAGGGGAATTAGGGTAAAGTCTAAAGGGGGGGGGCCCTATATATAGGCGAGGGCGCTAAGGTAATAGGGTAGATTAATAAGGTAAGTACCCTACTTATATAGGGTAGAAATACCCTATATACGCCTAGGTTATTACCCGATTTCCTTATAATAATAATAATAGTATTAAGTAAAAATACCTCGAGAAATTAACGTAGGTACTAAGTAGAAAATACCTTATAATAATTATATTTTACGTATTATTTAATAAAAGGCTAGTATACTAGTCGATAGCTATTAGGATTAGTATTATAAGTAAGAATCCTTAATAAGTATAATAATAATATTAACTAAAGTAGTAATTACGGCTAACTCCTATACGGCGTATATAAAAGTAAATATAGTTTATTATAAGGTATATTTAATTTCGGTAGGAGTAAAGGTAAGATTTAATTAAAAGCTAGATAATACCTAATATAGTTAAAGCGGGTATAAAATTCTATACTAACTTTAGGGTAAAGAAAGCTAAGGAGACTATAGTAGTAAAGGAGCTTAGTAAGGAGGCTAGGCTAAAGGCGGCTAAGGTTATTTAGAGCGATTCCGAGTAGAAAGACTAATACTATAATATATACGCGATTCGAAGTAAGGCTAAGGCTATATTACTCGATTAATACTTTATTAATACTAATAAATCTACTACCTAGGTTATAAAGAATATTAAGGTAAAGCTAAAAGTATTATCTAAAACGATAAAGAAGATTATAAGCGCTATCGAGGATATTATAAAGTCGTTATAAATACTAATTATTATCGTCTAGAAGAATAATAAGTCCTCCTAGCCTATAACTAAGGCTTTTATACTTATTAGCTTTAATACTTAGGAAATACCTATTATTTATACTATTAATAAAGGGAAGGGTAGGATAGTATTAGGCGATAATACTAATAGCGCGAAACGCTAAGCTATTATAGCTAGGTTATCTTTAAATACCCCTAACCCTTTTATAACCTCCGCTATAAACCTTAATAATAACGCGGATAAATTGCCTATTATAGTAATACGAAGTAATAAGTAGCCTATTATTATTATACTAAAGCGAGTTATCCTATATAGAAAGTAGAAGAAGGTTAGTAAGCCTATAAGGTAGCTAGCTAAGGAGGTTAAGGCTAGCTTATTAACCCCGGTATTAAAGACGATATTAGCCGTAGTTCGTAATAGCCCTATTTAGAAGATCTTAAGTAAGTATTACGAGGATAAGAATAGTAAGATAGCTTAGGTAGGGTTAGGTAGTTAATAAATACGGTAGAGATTAGTCTATATAAGCGGCTATAAACGTATAACCTAGGATATAGTTAGGGTAGTATATAGGGAGTTTATAAGAGTAAATTAATAAAGGCTTTTATAATATAGTATTTACTTAGCGAGTATAATAATACTAGGGTAATATTATAGCTTAAGACGTAGGTACTCGTTAATTATAATCTTTTATAGGAGGGAAGACTAGTATTTATCGTATTTTAGGTAGTATAGGATAATATAATAGATATTCTTTAGCCCTCTCCCGTAAGAGTAAAGGGGGGTAGTAATATCGAGGATACGTTATTAGAAGAAGAACTCTTAAAAGCCTATTTTACCTATTTATAACTATATTATTATAGTATTAATATATTTAAGGAGGCTATTATATATCTTAAGGATATTAGGCTAATCGAAATAGTATAGGAAGCTAGATAAGAAAAGGGGGCTATAATATCGGTTATTATATAGCTTAGTCTTTAAGTAATCCTATTTTTGTACCTAGTCTTCGGCTAGATAATAGCGGAGGAAGGTATCTCTAGGAAGGTTAATAGTATTAGTCTATTCTTATACCTACTTAATTTCTTATAAAAAGGGGGTATAGCCGGGTTATTATTATAAGAGTCGGTACTAAGGGAATCTTATTAAGTATTTACTAACTCCGCGAGAAGCCTATTTAATTTTATCTAGTATTCCTATTCGATTAAGGCGTATAAAGGAGCTAATTATATATAGGTTAAGGTATAGGTTAATAGGGGGGGTCTAAGTCTTAGACTCGAGGTAATAAATAAGGGTAGTTTTATAAGCGCTAGTAATAGTATAAAAGTATATAGACTAAGCTTTAGTAAGGTCCTTAATTATCCTAAATAGCTTATTATCGTATAGTATAAGGGTATAAAAGGTTATAATAATATAGCTAATAAATAAGCGTATAACTTTATTATAAACCTCGTAAGCCTTAATTATAGGGTATCCTTATATAAAGGCTAATATTATAATAAGGGCGAGGTTTTACTAAAGGAGCTTATTTTAAAGTATTTTAAAGTATACTTTTTACTATAGTTTATAGTAAACCTAGACTCTAAGGAGTCTTACCTTTATAACCGGGTAGACTTAATAATCCCTAAGGCGAACTAGGGTAGTATTTAGCTATTATTACTTCGAAAAATAAATAAGTTTACTTTTATTAGGGCTAAAGAATATACTATAGTCTATTACCTAGTCCTCGTAAATACGCTAAGCGGATTATAATCGTCTTATAGTAGTTTTAGTATTAGGCCTAATACTAAGAAGATTAGTATTATCTATAAATCCTATAATAGTAAGGCTTTCTTTATACTAAAGTTAGTAGTAGAGTAGGGCTATATAAAGAATAAATAAAATAATAGAAAGAGGAGACCCTTAAGGGACTCCTATAAGAACTAGGACTAGGTTAAAGGTTTTACTATTAAAGTAAAGTCTAAAAGAATAGTTAAAGAAATAACTACGTAGGAAGCTAATAATCTAGTAGGGGTAGCCGAGATAATCGAATTCGTCTAGAAGTTTAATATACTAAATAGTATTAAAAGCTCCTTTAATATCGAGTTAAAAAAAGAAGACTACCCCCTTTTTAGCCTATATAATACGAATAAGTTCTATAATTATAAGGATAGCTATTTTAATAGATTTATATTTATAATTACCTATTTATCTATTTAGGAGTAGGCTATATATTTCGGTAATAGAAGAAATAATTTATTTAATAATCGATTTAAGGATTTTCCCTAAGTAATAAAGAAATAATATTAGTCTATATCTACTAGCCTATTAATAAATATTTAGTCGTTTACTAGGTTTATATAAAATAATAATAATCGTAAAGTATAAGCGTTAAGGGAAATAGCCGATATTAATATACGCCTAAAAAATTATTATAAAAGGGGATATAAGGGCGAAGGAGTATATTTTTAAAAACCCGGCTAGAATAATATCGATTCTAATAGCTTTTTATAATAGTATTCTACTAAGGGTAGTCTTAATATTTAATACGATAATCTTTTATAGGAGGTAGAACTAAGGCTATAGGTAGTAGTATTTTAGGGGAGGGAGGTCGAGGTACGGGGGGAAGAAATAATAACTAAGAGTTATTACTTTCTTTTTAAATATAATTACTAGGCTATTATTAGGCTAAAGTAAGGGGGGAAGGTAAATAGGGTTTAGGGTAAGTTTATTATATATTCTTACCTAATACTCGACTACCTAAAGCTTATTAGGAGAGGAGCCTATTTTCTCGAGGAAGTATTTTTAATAAGCTTATTTAGTATTCTATACTTCTATTTTTAAGTATCGTATTATTACTTATAAATCCTCCTAATAAGCCTATATTCTATTTTATTTATATTTATACTAGGCTTTTTTAGCGTTTTATATTACTATAGTTATAATCGGGGTAAATTATTACCTACCCTAGCCGTATTTTAGGATTATAAATAGGATTATATACTAAATAATACTATAAAGGTTATTATAAAGCCTATTAAGTATAGTATCGATATTAGCCGGGGTAGGGAGGAGGCTAGGAATAAAGCGTATTTAAGCCTAGGCTTCCCTAAAAACGCTATCTTTATCCGCCTATTATTATTATAGTCTTAGGTCTAAGGAGTCGGTTTAATTAGGTAATCTATAGATAACCGTTTAGAGGACGTAGTTAGAGCTTATTAGGTCGAGGTCTAGACTAGAGAAGGCGGTAGGAATATTCGAGGATACCTAAATAAGGTTAAGAGTACTATTTTTATAATTATAGAAGAACCTAGTATACTTATTATATAGGGTAAGGAGGGTAAGCTATAATCGGGTAATATATTAGAAAAGTTAATCTAAATATAAGCTAGATCTTTTAAAAGTATCCTATACTAAATAATATATATTAAAATCCCCTAAGAGGATTTATTATAAATACGGGCTTATTATAAAAAGAATACGGTTAATTATTATAATAAAGTTATTAGGGGGGGAATAAATAGTAAGGAATTAAGAGCTATTAATAAAGGAGATAGAGTACTAGTCTTCGTTAGCTTTAGTTCTTTATAAAAAAAGAGGGTATTTTTTATAAATATATAGTATAATCCGACTATTATTATAAATAAGTTAGTATAAGGCTATACTTAGGAGAGGAGGTATAATACTAGGGCGTATAGCGATTTTTTAAAAAGATATAATATTATATACTAGCGTATTTATTAGTTAGGCTTCGTAAATATACGTACGGGAGTAATAAATAATTACTAAGAAAGGGTCCTTTACTACTAGTTCTAATATTTATCTATAATAATCTAAAAAAGGATTCTTTATAGTCTAAATATAAGAATACCCCCTTTTCCCTTCCTCGTATATCCCCCTTTCCTAACTCGATATTAGATTAAGCTAAACTCGGAATCTATCTAGTATTAAGTTAAATTCGACTTAAAATCGATCGGATATTATTCTAACCTCCTATCGTTATACTATCCTATTCCTCCCTTTATCTCCTTTATCTTATACTTATATCTACGTCCTATATAATATATCCCCTATTCCTCCTAGTACTACCCCTAACTAACTCCTATATTATCCCTATTATAGCTTACGACGAGTATAACTATAGTCTAGCTATAGTATAGTCTACGATTATAATAATATTATCTTAATACTAGTAATTCTTTCTTTTATTATTATATTATAATCGTTCTTATTAATCGTTTTTCTAATAATAAACCCTTAAACCCGGATATTAAGTATATTAGTATTTATTAATTATTCTAGCGATTAGTTTAGGGATTCCTTAATTATTACGTTTATAGGGTTATTATTTCTATATATTTATCGTATCTCGTTTACTTCCCTATTCTCGTACGATTCTCGTATTAATATTATATCGATTATTAATTACTTTTCTTTCGTTATTCCTAATTTTACTAAATATTCATAGAGTAAGAATAAGTTAGTATATACGATTATTCGAACTAAGCCTAGCCCGAGTTCGGTTCGAATTCGATTAAGTATTAAAACGAGGAAGATCCCGATATCGAATCCGGCTAATATCCTATATATCTCCGAGGCTAAAATAGAGTATATTACCTACTTATATTTAATCGAACTCTAGTAGAGGAGGTTCCCTAAAAGTCGGAATATCTCTCCTCCTCCTATTTCTTTTCTAAGGATAATTATATATCCGATCTAGGATAAAAGATCCGCGTTATTTATAAATAATCTATCTATAAAAATATATAAGTTTATATCCTAGTACTAGACTAGGATATATCGGAGACTATATTATTAATTATCCTATTATTACTTAAGGCGTTTATTTAACCTCTTATAGTCTTTTTATACTAGTACCTAAATCTACGCGGTAATAAATAGATTATAGGCTACCTCGAGTTAATAGATAAAAATAATATAGGCGCTATAAGCGTATTACTCTAGGTATTATTAACGGAAGTCCGGCTTCCTATAGTTAATAAGCGTGATCCGCGCCGCCTAGCCCTTTTACCGAAGTCGGATTAAAGTAGGTTCGACTTCGAGTTAAAAATCGTTAAAATCCGCTATACTCTTAGGTCGAAAGATAGTCTTAGGCTTAGTATAAAATCCGGCTATAATTATCTTTTATTCCTTAAGGTCGTTAAAAGCCTTAGTCCTAAGGATAAGGGTATTATTAGTCTATAGGCTAATAAGGCTAAATATCCTAGGGCCTAAGGTAAAAAGAAGAAGGTATATATCGAATATAGATATTCGTATTTAAAGACGGTTAAAATAATATTCTTAGTATATCCGAAACTAATAGACTCCTACTTCTATAATCCTATATAGGGGCTTAATAACCCTAATAATCGTATCTAGGGGGTATTAGGATCTTATCTTAATCGGAAAGGAGGCGATAATAGTATATTCGAGAGCTATTTAAGCCTAAGGATAAGCCTAAGTAATATCCCTTAAAATAAGCTCGGAATTCGACTCGAGTTCGGCTAGTACTAGCGCTAGAATTAAACGTTAATTAATATATTAAATTATAAAGGACTATATTAAAATTATATCTTTATTAGTATTATTATAGTTAGTAATAATTAATCGAGACTTTTTATATAGGGTATTTATTATCTTCCCTTTAACTTCCTAAACTATATAGGCCTGGAAGATTTATATACTAGTATACTTTATAAGGTCGAATCGTTTAAAAGAGAAGACTCCCCTATTAACGAGGTTAATAATCTCCTAGTTATTAAACGCCTTAAATAAATATCCTAGTATAATAATCTTATTTTAGTTCTAAAGCCTAATCGAGAGTATTATATTATTTTCCTTTTTCCGGGATATAAAGGCGATAGCTTTCTATCGTTTTTAAGGGACTCGGACCTTAAATTTAACTTAAGGTTATATTAAAATCGGTCTAAAGTAAATAGGGGATTAGTCCGAAATTAATAGGGTATTTTTAATATCTATAAGGAATAGGCGAATATAAGTAGATTAAAATCGGTAAGGCCTATTAAGGAGTTCGACTATAATATTATAGCTATTAATACGGAGTAGGGTAAAAGGGCCTTATTAACCTAGCTTCTCGTACTATACCCGTACTTTACTTTATAAAGGTAAATAGAGATAATCGGTTATATCCGGTCTATTTTAGGCTATTAGAGCCTCGTAAACCTAGTAGGAAGTAATATACTAGTAGAAGGCTATTATAGCTTTCTAAATAGCTTATACGCGTTTTATCGTTAATAGTATAGGAGGCGACTTAAGGATAATCCTAGGGTATACTCTAAATATAAGTAGGGTTAATACGAGTCTATTTAGTTTAATCGTATTATTTATTACTTTAATAGCTATCTATAGGATTAATATCCGATCGAAGTCGCCTTAAAGGTCCTCCGAAATTATATCGAATACCTATCGAAGTAGTATATAGTAGCGCTTAACCTTTCTAATAGACTAATAGGCTTCTACTAGGACCTAGGTATATAAAATCCTAAAAGAGCCGGCTACTATTCGAAATTTAACTAAGTCGAAATTAATTCCTATATTATAGTAGATAAAATCTAAAGGCCCGAGATAATAGTTAATCTAAATAAACTATAGAGTAGCCTAGGTATTTTTTACCGAAAGAAAAGGTAGGAATCTTATAGCTTAGAACGCTATCGCCGTATTAATAGTATAAAGAATAGGCTTATTATCGAGCTAGAGTATATTAATTATAACCTTATAATTAAAATCCTTATTATTTTTAATCCTGAATTTAAAGTATTATAGTACTAAGCTATAGAGTTAATAATATTTATAAACCTTCGATACTACCTCTAGGGCTTATATCGAGGTATTATATCCGGCTCGAATTAGGAATTAATATAGTCTTACTATAGTAGGGTATTTAAATCGCCGATAAATCTAACGGAGTTTACCCTCTATTAGGTTTAAAGTCGAAGTAAAGTCCGGTCGAAATCTAAGAAAGAACTATAAGTATCCCTATTTCTAAATAATAGGGATCCGTCGGGAGCTATAAATAAGCTCGTTAAAGGTATTATTAAAAAATACGCCTAATCGATTTATATTGGCTAGGTATAGGAGGAAGGGAGTTTATATAAAGAGGATATAAAATATAATTCTCCTAATAGGGGTTATAACTACTATAGAGCTAAGAGACGAAATTACTTATATTCCCTCGCCGAACTTAATAAAGGCTTAGCCTACTATTAAGGTATTAAGGAAAAGAGTCGGGATTATAAATTAAAAAGCTATAAACTAATTAAGCCTAGTAGTAAAGACTATTATAGCGCTAGTATTAATTAAGATACCTTAGAAAGTTATCTTAGAATATCTATCGGAAAGTATAAACTATAATACTAGGACGTATCGAGTATTAATCTAAGAATCCGGGGTTTTATAGGAAATTAGGGTTATAAGAGACTATATATTGGAAAAGGGTTATAGTAAGGTATTATCTATATCCTATCGATCTTAAGTCGAAGTCGAATTAATATTTATAAGAAAAAGTATCGAAGTCGTATTAGTATCCGCCGGGAGTTCTATTATAGTCGAGTTAACGCGTATAAAATAATATATATATACTATATTATATAAGTTATTTATTATTTACTATTTATTAAGCGGGTCTAGCTATACCTTATTATAATAGGAAAAGTCCTTAAGACCCTCGAAATCTATAATATAAGTATTAAAGTCCGGAGTTAATCCTATAAATTCGTAATATATAATAAATAATCGTTTCGCCTATTTACGTTCTTCGTTTATATATTAGGTCGACTAATAACCCTATTTTCTATAAATAAAATACTTCTTATCCTAGGATAATAATAACTTAGGATATAAATAGGGTTATATTGAATTTAGGTTAAATTTAGGTTAAAATCTATTAGGTTTCTAGTCGAAGTTCTATTAGTATTTTTTATCGAAATAAAAGGTTTTATACTAATTATCCTATAAGTACTAGGGGTAAGTCGTTTTATAAGCTATTATAATATCGAGTAAAGAATAAAGATCCGCTATTAAGGATTTAATATCGGTAGCCGGTTAAAATAGGGCGAATTCTAGTTCTAGGATCCCGCGGTAGGTATTAATAAGAATCGTCTAGAGAAAAGGGGTTCTACTATATTCTTTACCGAGGGCTTATTAATAAAGATTAAGTTTATTAAATAACTTCTAAAGGATTTTATATAGTTTACTATCCGGATTCGTATTATAAACGGTTTAATACGTAGTTAAAGTCTAATCTATATAATAATAGGAATAATTTATATTAGTATTAAAATACTATTTAATCTAAAGGTAAACGTTTATAAAAGTATAATTCTAAAGAATATAGCTAATATAGTATTATTATACTTATCCTAAGAGAATCCGGGAAAATAATATATAGAAATTTAATAAGTAGATCTTAAATAAATAATAAATATTTATTATTACCCTTACTTTATCGTCGAGTAGGTTATAGGGTTCTCCGGAGTACGTTTTCGACTTATCCTAAACCTTCGTAAATTTTATAATTATATTAGTATTTACTAGGGTATTATCGAAGTATATAGGGGGAAGCTAATAATACGCGTTTACTAATACTTTAGGTTTCCTACTAAATTAAGATTAGCTTTTATACGAAATAGGATTAATATTAGTTCGAATTTAGTTTAGAATCCCTTTATTTTCGTTTTATATTTTATTTTATATTACCTAGAGAACCGTATTATAGTATTAATATATATATAATATTAGTCTCCTTAGTACCTAAATAGTAGTTATTTATACTAGTTATTAGGGTAAAAGCTCTAGGGTATTTTTATCTTATTCGTTATTTAGGGTAGGATTAGTTTCCGGTTAACTTTAGTTCGAAATCGTACTAATATTAGGTCGTATCCTAGAGAGCTTAGGGGGGAGAATAAAAGGAGGTATATAAACTTCTAGCTTAAAGTACATAATATAGTATAACTAAAGGGGCTATATAAGTAGTTCCTTAAACTATAGGGTTATTTCGAAAAGCGGGTTAGGTTTTTCTATTATTAGTCCTAGATAGATTCTTCTCCTACTTAGGATATTTTAGAGGGATTTTTTAAGGATAATTCTTATAAATTCCTACGTAAAGGCTATTTATCCCTTAAAATACTCCTAGAATATAATTAGTAGTTTATATCTAGTATTATACTTATTATTTTCTATATTTACTATAAATTTTATAATATAAAGTTCGATTAGGGCTTTATCCTATATTATTCCTAGGACTTCCTCGTCCTATTTTAAAAGGTCGAGGTTATACTAGATTATTTTTAGGATAATCGTATTATTAAAAAGGGCTTTAGCCTAATTATTTCCTAGTTAAGTTATTATCCTTATTCGTTCTAAAAGTAGGCTATGTTTTACTAAATTCGAATTATCTCCTAATTAAAATCGAAGAGATATTAGGTTTTATTCTTTTTAAAAAAACCTAAAAATAATTAACTATATAGAACCTAGGTTTTTACTTACTAATTATAACTTCCTTCTTTATACCGAGTAAAAGAATCTATTATCCGAATCGATTTTCCTTCCTTACTAATCTATAATTACCTAAATTAACTACTAATTAGTATTAATTAGGCTTTATAAATATACGTATAGGAGTAATAGATAATTACTAAAAAAGGGTCCTTTACTATTAGTTCTAATATTTATCTATAATAATCTAAAAAAGGATTCTTTATAGTCTAAATATAAGAACGCCCCCTTTTCCCTTCCTCGTATATCCCCCTTTTCTAACTCGATATTAGATTAAGCTAAACTCGGAATCTATCCGGTATTAAGTTAAATTCGACCTAAAGTCGATCGGATATTATTCCGACCTCCTATCGTTATACTATCCTATTCCTCCCTTTATCTCCTCTATTTTATACTTATACCTACGTCCTACGTAATATATCCCCTATTCCTCCTAGTACTACCCCTAACTAACTCCTACGTTATCCCTATTATAGCTTACGACGAGTATAGCTATAGTCTAGCTATAGCGTAGTCTGCGATTATAATAATATTATCTTAATAGTATTATAAAAAGTAAGCTAGGCTAGCTTATATTATTTATTAATATTCTATAGAAGGGCTTTTAATTATATAAAGAAGCTAAGGTAGAAGAGGATTCGGCGGAAAATAAGGATATTAGGATAATAATAAGCTATATTCTATTAAATATTGGGGAAGTATTATTACGATTATTATACCTCCTCTTAGGAGTAAAAAGGATAGGTTCTAGGGGAGCCTTATTATTATTAATATTTATCCTTATTAATACTAGGCTTAGGGTAATTAAAAGGGAGGTACTATAAGCCTTCTTAAGGAAATATTATATTATTTTAGGGGTTTTCCTAAGTACTAGGGCTTTATACTAGGGTTAGGCTATAATCGCTTATAAGGAGTATACTTACTAGGGTATATTTAGTAAGGGGTTATTAGTAGGAAGTATTAGCTATAAGGAAGACTATAAAAGGGTAACTAGGGGTTTTATAGGAGTAAGAGAGGTATATTAATAAGGTTTAGCGAATTTAATAGGTCTTTAATTATAGTTTATTATAACTTTATCCTATTTTTTAATAACTACTAGGTAAAAGCGCGATTATATAGGGTAATCTCCTTAGTAAGAAATATAGTAGAACTTAACTCTATTATACCTAGCTTTATAATTATTCTTATTCTCGTACGCTATAGCCTTATACTTCCTATAAAGCTTTAGCGTTAAGTAGGATTACGATATATAGCTAAACTTATAGTAATTATAGTATTATTTTAGTCGAATAGAGTTTTTATAGGGTTTATAAATAAATAACTAGGTATTTATAGCTAGGCCTAGGTTATAGAGTTAGTTCGCGTTTATTATCGATATAAGGCTAATAACGATAATAGTTTTAGGCGCTCTTAGACGAGTCTTAAGTACTCGTACGCGAGAAACCTTAACCCTATTAACTTTTTCGATTTCTTTAACGAAGTTATTATAATCCCTAGTAATAATATAAAGGGGAATACCCTTAATAATAATCGAGTATAATTATTATACGATAAGGGTAGAGTTTTTAAACGCTTTTAGGATTTACTCCGGGTTATTAACGAAGTTAATAATACGTTAATCGAATATAATTACGATATTATTACTAGGAAGCTTTTATATAGTAATATAAGATAAAGTATAAAGGATTTAGTTAATAGTCTAAACTATATTATAATAAGCTTTATTAATAATATCTTTAGTAGGATTCTCGATATATATAATAATTTCTCTTTTATATTTCGATAGAATAGCCTTTTCTATTATCGGGGGTAAGGGGTTAGGCTAGCTACTAGCGACCTATACCTAGGATCGAGGGTTATATTTATTATTAGGAGAACTCTAATTTAGGAGGTAGTTTTTAATAATTCGGTCGATTATAGTACGGATATTATCGTAAAGCTATATTATTATTAGGTTAGCTCTAGTATAGAATTTCTTATTCCCGAATTCGGTTATTATAGCCTAAACGTATTATAAGGAAGAGGATAGGACTAATCCTATAAGTATATCGTATATAATTCTTTTATCCGGATTAGTTAGAGTATATAAGGGCTTTATCTCGTCTTAATTAGTACTATTAATAGGTTTAGGGTAGTAAATCGAAGATACTAGGCTATTATATCGTATAGGTTAAAGATACGCTAAGAGTAGATAAAGCTATCCTTAGCCGCAATCCCTACTACTACGACCCCGTACTAGGGTTACTATAGCCCTTAGGGTAGTCGGGGGTATTAAAAATAATACCGATATCGTCTAGTCGTAAATCGTCGTCGGTTACGCTAGAAGTCGGGCGCGGTTATCGAGAAGAAGTTTTTTTCCTTATAATTTAGCTTTAAATTACTTAATAAGTATAAGTAGGTTACTAGGCTATATAAGCTTATAAGTAAAGTAGTTAAGGAGGAGATATTTCTCGGCTATTTATTAAAGTTTAATAAAAACATCCGAATTATAATTAATAATCTAGAATATTTCCTAAGGAAATAAATAGCTATTAATTATAAAAATCGCTATAAGGTATTAATATATAATACTAGTTTTATAGCCTTAAAATTAATAAAAGAAATTAGGCGGGTAAAAACAAGTTTAATACTAAGGCTTTAAGTATACTATTATATAGGGGGTTAAAATATTATAATACGATAAGAAGGAGCTTATCGCCTATTTACTTAATACGATTGATAATCCTCTTTATAGCTTTTCTCTTATACGCTTCCTTCCTTTAGGAGGATAGCCCTATATACGGAGTTATTAGGTAAGGCGTTTAGGGGGGACCTAGGCGGAGGTATAAACCTCGATAGGGGAACCCTCGGACTTTAATCGTCCTACTAGAATTAGTTAGCGGATTTATCTCCTTTTAATATTACCTCCTCCTTAAATAACCCTTTTATAAATATACTTTAGGCTCTAGTTAATCCCCTCCTTAAATCCGCTTTCGATAAACTTATTTAAATAGTCTTATAAAATAGCTTCTATATTATATAGTTTATTATTAATACCCTTATTAGAAAACTTAACTCCTAGAGTTTACCCTCCTAGTATAGTAGTTAAGTACTTAGAGAGTAGATAGTACCCTAATAAGCGGTATAGTCGGTTCGAATCTAGCGGAGGGTATAATAGGCTAAGTTTTTTAACTCTTCCTATAACTAGTATTACCCTTATAATACTTATAAATTACTTAGTCTAGTATAGTCGCGTTATATTATAAGGGTAGCTTCTATCCTAGTTTTCGACTTTATTTTAGTCTTTCTTCGGTACTTCTTCGACGCGGAATACGGGGTAGTATACTATACCTTCGAGTAAGAATAATAGATAAGGGTCGGTAGGATCGGAATTAAAGAGTCGGTTAATACGAGATAGAAATAATAACCCTATTTATAGTAGGCTACCTTAGGAGCCTAAGGCCTAGGGATAAGGTATTAATAATATAAATTCGGACTAACTATTCCCTAAATACCTTCTCTTATACTAATATAAGTATAATCGTATATAATAATTATCCTAAGACTATATATACGATAACCCCTTAGCGTGCTAAGTTTAATAATTAGCCTAATTAATAATAACTACGTATATAAGACGAATTTAGAATAGATAATTAGTAAATCCAACTCGTTACTCTATAGATAGCCGCTATACCCTAGTATAGTAGTATAATAAGGAGAGAAGGGTTTTCCCCCGGGCCTTGCCTGGTTTTTCCTCTCTATAATTAAGAAGATATTATATCCTAGAAACCTACCCTTAGGTCCCTAGAGTAAGAATTAATAATAATAACTCCTAGAGTTTAATTACTCTATTAATAGACTTTATACCCTTTTTATATTTTTTACTTAAGCTATTTAAAAGTCTATAGAAAAAGCTATTATAATCGCTCTTTAGTTAAAATCCGCCTTTTTTAACTAGTTATTATAAGCCTTTATTCTTATTTATTAGGGGCCCTATTATTAGAGTATTAATAGGGGTCCGCCTAGTCTTTACTTAATATAATTATAAAATCCTAGTCTCCTTAAAGAATATCCCTATTATAAAAAATACTCTATTCCCCCTTTTTCTACCCTTATTACTAAGGCGAATAAAATAATTAGTATATTAGTAATTATAATAGCCTAATACCTCCTAAATAATAATATTATCCTTATTTTTAATACTAAAAAGAAGAGTCTTATAGACTAGAATAATTAGATTTAATATACTTTTAGGGCTAAGGCTATATAAGTTTATTAAACCTTTATTATAATTACTAAAGGAGTCCGAATAGAATCCGCTCTCTAAGACTATAATACCCTTCTTATTACCCTTTATTTTATTAACTATATTAATATTACTTACTTTAGAATTACAAAGCCTTATAAGGGTTTATAAGGAATCGCTCTCCGGATAAACCTTATCCTCGGAATCGGTAGTATTATTAATATAAATCGACTTTATATAAATAGCCTAATTATTAACCCAAAGATTATTTATTATAAACCCTATAATAAATCGGTTTACTCTAAATAGTATTATAATTACTTTTAGTATAATTATATTTCTAAATACTATTAAGAAAATCCCTATTATAATTATTATAAAACCGCTTTATATAATAACGGGGAAGAGTCCTACCCTATTAATAAAGGGGAATATCCTTAATACTACCTCCTTTATAATAATACTTATACTACTTAAGTATATAAGTACTTAGTCTCCTACTAATAGTAAAAAAGGGCTAAGGCTAATTACCTATTATTAGGGTTTATAAAAAATCATAAGTAAGTGATTTTTAAGTAATTTTATAAAATTATATAGGGTAGAGGGGTAAAATTACTTATAATTTGATTTTGAAAATAATTTTATAAAATCACTTATAGAAAATTACTTAAAATTATAAGTAATTTTAAAAATCTTAAAAATTACTATAAAATTATAATAAAATAATATTTTTTATAAGATTATAAGCTTAAGTAAGTTTAAAGGCTATAAAAAATAGTTATAAGGAAAATATATACTCTATATAATTTTTAAAAAAATAATAAGAAATTAATAATAATACTCTTAACCTTTAAGCTATATAATAAATAGTAGTTTTTAAAATATATAGATATATAATACGTTTAGTTTTATAAATTATAGTATAAAGAAAAGGCTTTAAAAATATAATAATAATAAAAATAGTTATTTTATTAGAAAAACCTAAGTAAACTTAAGTAAAAAAACTAATAAAAAACTATTTAAAAATCCTACTAGTTTTCTTCTTACTTTCCTTTCTTATATTCCTTTTCTAGATTAGGTAAGGATTTCTTCTAGCTTTCAAGTAATATTAGCTTTTTAATAGTCTCCGAATTTAACTAGCTTCGGGATTTAGTAATTAGGTTACTACTAATCGAGAAAGTACTTTCTATAAGTACTAGAATTATAGGAATCGATAAATAGTAGTAGGCTAAAATAGCTAAAATAGGAAATCTTTCCTTATATTATTTCTAGTAGTTAAAAATAGAGTCCTAGAAATTAAATAAATTAGTAAAAAATAAGAATAATTATTAATAAAAATATATACTTACTTTCTTTTTTAAGAGAGGCTCTACTAAATAGGCTATAAACTCCTCTTCTTCGGCTTTTTTATTAATTATTAAAAAGAAATTATCCGAATAAGTTAATTCTCTAGGGCTAGGTACCCTAGAATTAGTAGTATTACTACTAATTTCCTCTTTTAACCTATAAAAAAATTATTAATTAAGTAAAATAGTATAAAAAAATTACTTATATAAAATATTCTTTTTTAAAGTCCCTTATAAGGTCCTTTTTAATAGAAGGATAAAAATAAAAAAGCTGATTTTCTTTAAAATGCGTTATTTTAAGTTATAGATCTAGGAGAATACTAAAAAAGTAAATATTAAAATCTTTATAATTAGTCCGGGTAATCGTCTTTAGAAAGTATTTATCTAGCTTATTTTTGCCTTATTAAATACTATTTATAAAAATATTATAATAATTTAACTAATTATAATATAATTAGTAAAAAAACTAAAGAAATTAATAGTAGAACTTATTAAACCTAAGCTAAGATTTATATTTCTAGCTAAAATCCGGTATTCGCTTAATAAGTTATTAAGCTTTTTATATATTTAATAGATATATAGTAAAGCTTCTTATATTATAATATAAAGTAAGCCTTATAACTTAATAGAAGGCTAGAGAAAAACTTTGAATAGTTTTTTTAGGTTAGCTAAGACTTCCTATTTAGCCTAAGATATACTATTCTTTTTTAGTTCTTTATTAGCTAAGTTATTAATTATATACTAGATAGCCGACTTTAGAAAAATAGCCGTTTCTAGTATATAATAGGTAGAATTCTAAATACCTAAAGGAATCTTTTCCTTTTTAGTTTTTTCTAGGATTTCTCCCTGGTTCTTAGCTCTTTAAAAGCCTTTTTTAAATAGCTTTTTAGGCTCCGTATTATACTTTAAAATCGTTATAATCTTTTATAGCCGATTTATAAGTACTAGAAAAATTAGTAAATTAGTTAAAAAATAGTAAATAATTACTTACTAGAAAAATTCGTATCTTTACTTTAAATTTCTATATTATTATCTTCTAAAGCTATAATATTAGAATTAATATAGCTTAAAAGCAAGGAGTTGTTTATAGCCGAAGAAATAAACGTTTTTAAAACGTTTTATACTATTAAGTTAATAATATACGCTTTATAGCGTATATTACCCCGGAATTCTTTACTTAGTAAGCCTTTATAAGCTTCTTTATAGGATACTATAAAGGTATTATTATTTCCGGTATTATCCCTTATAAAACTAATAAAGAATTAGTAAGTAAAAGGCTATAATTTTAAATTAAGTAAAAACTTACCTAAAAATAATCGAATAATTAATAGTAGAATAGGGGCTAAGCGCTAATAACGCTTTTTAAAGAATATAAACGCCTATATAGCGTTTAAAAAGCTTATAGATTATTATTAAAATTTACTCTAGGGACCTAAGAGGTATCTAGAGATTTATTATACTAGTTATAGGCTAGAAAAACTAGGAGAACCCGGGGGAAAACTAGTCTCTTCTTATAGTATAGTAGCCTAGGGCAAGGCAGAAGTCGGTCGTATAAGGTATAACTATAGCGAGAATATCCCAGCCTCGCTAGGCTATAGTAATAATAGGGAAAAGGGTAAAGGGAGAGGTAGGGGGGAACGAGTTAATAGGAGGGGGAGGGGAGCTAAACGTATATAGTAGTTAATTATTAAGATAGCCCTATATCCCGAAGGAGGGGTATAACTACCCCTCCTTCGGTATAAGGATCCTTTTAAGAATAAGAAAGCTTATAAAAGCCTAGAAGATTTAATTAGTATTTTTAAATTAGTAAAAAACTAAGAAAAAGAGAAGACTTACTAATAAGTAAGTAATTTAACTAAGTATTCTTACCTAGCTTTATACTAGTAGGATTAGACTTAATAGGTTCCTCTTTACCTACTATATTCCCTTTATACTATTACCTCTCTACCCTTATAGCTCGGGCGAGGACGAAATAGCTAAGTATATTTTTCTCTACTACCGTTTTACTACCTTATATTACCCTCTCCTTTTATATACCCCGATTACTCCCCTAAAGGACTAGGCGAACCTTATCCGGGTACTCTAGTATAAGTCCTATACTAGCCTCTTTATTAGGTAGTTTTTTTCCCTTCGCTAGTTATACTAATTCGACCTCGCCTTAGACTTATAAGAATAGCGTATACTAAATCCTTTTTAAATTACTATTACCTTTTTTATTATTACTTATTCTCCCTATTATTTAACCCCTATACTATTTTAGCTATTATATAATCCTCTATAATAGCCTTTTTTCGAGGGGTATTTATACCCCCTTTTTAGCGCTTTTACTCTAGTCTTCTCGCTCGCTATTTTTTACCTTCTCGTAGGCCTTTCCCCTTCTCCCTATCCTTCCTCCGAGGGTATTATAGGTAGAATTCCGCCGCCCCCCTTTATTATTACTACCTTATTCTTTATTCTACCCTTTCCTATTACCGCTTTTCCTTTTAACTCCCCTATACTATCTTTATCTCCCTAGCCCTCTCTCCCTTCTTTTTTATCTTCCCCTTATTATTCTTCTACTACCCCCCTAGTATTCTTTTATACCTTAACCTATTCCCTATACTCTATCGTATTCTTTAAAAGCTTAAGGTTTCCCTTCGTATTCTTATATAGTCTTTTAATTATTTAGTATATAGATTCTAGTTTATTTCTAAATAAGGGGTAATTTAATATATATTTATTAATATTTAGCTTTTAATCGGAGTTATTATTATTATTAAGTACGTATACTAAGAGTATATTACTATTATAGAATAGGCCTAAAGGGGTAAGCAAGTAGGTATATAAGTAGATATATACCTAGAAGGTTTTTTCCGGAAGGTTTAAAAAGGTCGACGGTAGCGGGTTACGTAATTTATAACCTATATTTAGTCGTTGTTTTCCTAGCTTCTCTTTCCTTCCTTTTTCCTTCTTCTTCTTTATTACCCTAAGTAGTTATAATTTAAATATAATAAGAGATTTAGATTATAGCTATAGGTAGGCTTTCTTCCTCCCTTTCTCTTCTTCTCTTCCTACCGCCAGGAGCCTCTCTCTTCCTTATTAAATAGTAGTAATTTAAAAATCGACTTAAAAACCGTATAATTAATTAATTATATATACGGCGCTTCCCGCTATATACGGTACCTAGTACTATATATAATACCCGGCCTAGTACTATATATAACGTATAGCCCGGCTATATATACGCCGCCCTACCCGACTATATATAATACCGAATTACCCGGTACTATATATAATATATAGCCTAGCTATATATACGCTACCTTACCCGACTATATATAATACCGAATTACCTAGTACTATATATAACGTATAGCCCGGCTATATATATACCGCCCTACCCGACTATATATACGCTATACTCGAGGGCGAGTATATTTTTTCTTCTATAGGGGGATTTATTATAGAATAGCCGGGATTAAGGTTATCCTAGGCCTAGAGGGGTAGGCAGGTAGGTACGTAAGTAGATATATACCTAGAAGGTTTTTTCTAGAAGGTTCGAGAAGGTTAGTAGTAGCGGGTTATATAATTTATAATCTATATTTAATCGTCGTTTTCCTAGCTTCTCTTTCCTTCCTTTTTCCTTCTTCTTCTTTATTACCCTAAGTAGCTATAATTTGAATATAATAAGAGATTCAGATTATAGCTATAGGTAGGCTTTCTTCCTCCCTTTCTCTTCTTCTCTTCCTACCGCTAGGAGCCTCTCTCTTCCTTATTAATTACCGCCTATTATTTAAAATACTATTTAGTTTACCCCTTGTTTAATCTATTAAAGGTAGATTTTAATCTATTCTATTATTTACTTATTATTCTTTAACTATTCCTTATTCGCTTTTATCTACTTTTCTAGCTATTTATTAATCTAGTCGAGCGAATATACCGTATATTTAATAAGGCTAAGGATTTTTTAATTAATAACCCTATTATCCTAGGTAGGAATAATATATATAAATAATAAGGTAAATACCTTAAGGGTATAAAGGTAGTTTAATTAGTTCGGGTAGCCTATATTAAGTATAGGGATTAGCCTTATAAATCCGCTACTTTATACTAGTCCTATAAGTATACTTATTATTATTATTAGTATTATTATAATTATTATTACTATTACTAGTAGGGTAAGTATAATAGGCTTAGGCGGATTAATAAGCGTTTATATAAATAATAATTAGGGTTATATAGCCTTATCCTACTCTTCCTTTATAATATTATATAATTCTTTAATAAGCTTTTTAATACGGGACGTTTATTAATACCCCTATAAATCGCTTCGGACTTTATTAAGATATCCGGCTAGAACTTTATAAAGATTTTACTATAATTTCCAGCTAGGACTTTATAATAAATAAATAAAGATTTTACTATAATTTCCGACCTAGACTTCTTTAGGAAAAGCCCTATTTACTATAGAGGAAATTACTATATTTATTAGGAGGAAATCTCCGTAAAATCTCTACTAGTTATATCTTACGCCCGTACTAGGATAACTTATAATTTTATAGTAAAATCACGTTTTTAGTTTTCTCGTAATAAATATATAAGAATAATAATAATTAAAACTAATACTTAATAGCTAATTACCCCCTAGATAACTAGATAGTCTTTTTTATTCTATAATTATTATTCTTAAAAGATTCTTATTATACTTATATTTACTATAGTAGTTATTCTATACTTTATAATCGGTAGCTAGCCTGCCTTTTCTAAGCCTACTAGTCGTTTATATATATAAGTATATATTAATTAATAGTAATTCTACGTTATGTTTATTAACTTACTAATCTCTAGCTATTAGGATAGTAAGTTAAGCCTAAACGTACTAATTAACGATTTTATAAGTATAAATATCTTTCTTAGAAGGAAATTATATTATACTTATACTAATACTCCTAAAGTACGACTTTTATTTTCGGATTAGCTTTTTAAGATTCTTAAGTAAGAGTATACTACTCGAGTAGAAAAGACTCTTATATTTAACTCTTATTATAAAGTAGGAAAGCCTTATCCCTTTAAGGGATTATTCCCCGTTTTTAAATATAGAAAGACTAGACTAATTAATTATTACTCTATTTATTAGGATAATCCTTTAAAGCCTAATCTATATAAGGTAATTAATACCTTCCTTATTAACCCCTAAGTAGTTAAAAACTAAGATTAGCTCTTTAACCGAGTTAACTAGATCCGATATATATCGAATAAGATCCTTTACTTCCTTAATATTTCTCTTAATAATTAACCTAGTAAAGTTTAGTATTTCCTCGAAAGAATAAATAATAACGAAGGAAAAGGGAAATAATTAGTAATTCTAGCTAAAGCTAGGCTATTATAAAGGCTAGAAACTCCTTATTAATTATTAGAGTATAAGTTATTAGTTTAATCGCTTATTAAATCTAAGAAATAATCTTCTTACTTTATAAATAAAGAAGTATTAATTAAATTAATATAGAGTATTTTTATTAAAATATCCGCCGAACCCCCTAAATATAAAGACCTAGACCCTAGAGATAATCCCCGCTTTTTCCGGAGATTTACTTCTAAAAAACTAATATTATAATAAGTCTAACTCTAGGTAGAGGATATTAGCCGATTTAAACTAGTTAATACCTTTAATATAATATTCGATTAGATTAAGGAAACCGATTAAATAATTATTTACTAAAGTATTAATTATTTTACTAATACTCTTAAACGAATCGTTATTTAAAGCGAAGAATATATAGACGAATTTACTCGACTAATCCTTTCTTTTCTCCGAGGATTTATAATAGAATAGTATTTAGGTAACTTAGACTCCTAAGCTTATCTTAAACTTATTCTTCTTAGCCTTAGTATTTAAGGATAAGTATTTATCCTTTAGAAACGATTTATTATTTATACCGATATTATTATTTAAGTAATATAGAAGGAGATTTTTATTTCCTAGAATATTCTTATAGATAAAGATTTCCACTCCTAGGTCTCGAAAATAAAAAAAATAGCCTAAGCTATCCTTTACCCTAAATAATTAGTACTTATAATCGTCTTCTCCCGATTAAATATTTTATTTTAAAAAACCTTTTATTAATTAATTAAAGATAATACGTTAAACGAGTAGGCTTATAAGTATAAACGTCTAATCCCTAACTTATAGACTAAACTTACCTAAGGAACCTAGGGGCGTTTTTAAAACGATACCGCTTAATATACCTCCTCCGGAAAACCCTTTTAATAACCCGATAAATCCTTAGTCGGACCTATACTAAAAGGGAAATCCTAGTAAAATCCTAGTTAATAATTAAATAATTCGTTATTAAAGCCTTAGGATTTTACCTAAAAACTAATTAATAAGAAAACCCTATTTATTCTAAAGCTAAATACCTTCGTAAAAAGAAATAATAATTCTAAAAATAACCTAATTATTATTAACCTTATTTATAACCTTACTAATTAAGACCTTAATAATAATAAAGCCTTTATTATCTTTACTAAAATAAAAGACTAGATCCTTACCGCTTTTAAAAAACTAGTTAATAACCCGATCGAATCCTTAGAATTATCCGAAACCGATAATAAATAACTAGTCGACGACTTATATTTCTTCCTTCCGGATTACGAAGAATATAAGGCTAAACCTCTTAACTCTCGTAAGGATTTTCTCCCTAAAGGCCTCCTTATAATAACTACCTCCCCTTAGACTTTAAATACTCTCCCTAATTAAGTCTTCCGTTTTACCTACGCTAGGATATTAATATATAATAAATACGGAATATCTAATACTATAGAAATATACGTAAATACTAGAGCTAGTAGATTAGCTATTAGAAAAGACCTTTTTAATAGATTCGAAAATATAAAATTTAATCCGAATATTAAATAATACCTTACTAGTATTAGCGAAGTACTAATTAAAATACTCGGCTAAGTAATTTTTATTTTTTATATACTTAGAAAAATAAATAGTAAATTCTATATTAGTAAATTTACTATTAGCGTATAGGTTATTAAAACGTTATTAGCTAGTATTTTCCTAGGATAGAACTTCTCTATACCCTATAGTATTAATATTCTTAACTTACGTTAAGAACTCCGCTTTAAATTATACGGTAGGTTAAGGGTTAAATACTACTTAATACGGAGAAGCCTAGTAATTCGCCGCCGTATAATAGCTATATTAACCGCTATAATAGCTCCTTTTTTAGTTAATACTATCCTAACCTTATTAAATAATCCTCCTATTAATAAAGACCTTATTTTTTTTCTTAACTCTTTTTCTTTCTTTAGTTTTATTATTCGTAATTACTTTTTTATTACCGTTTTTAACTCGAGTAATCGCCCGATCTTATTTAAACGTAAAGAGAAAATTAGTATTCTACTTAACCTTAATAATAACCTCTCCTTTTCTATTCTAGAGTATATCGATAAATTAATATACGAAGCCGATAAATACTCTAAACCCGATATCCTCTTAGATTAAATACTCCTTTCCGATAAAAATAATAATAATAACGTAGTTTTACTAGTTAACCTCCTTAACCCGAGTTAACTATATTATTTTAGTATTACTAAAATACCGAATATTCTAGAAATCGAAGGTAATTATAGTATTAAGATTTATACTCTTAATCCTTAGTTAATAAATAAAGTTAAGAAATTCTTAGACTCTTTCCCTAAGTTATAGGAAAATATAGGATTAATCGACCTTCCTAAGAAATAATACCTTTATATACCTTTTATTAATAACTAGTATAAAAAGAAACTTAGTTTTTATCCTTACCCTTTTAATAAACCTAATTAAGATTTCCTTAATAAAAAATATAATAATATATATTCTTAAGGAAAAATAGAATAGGCTTTTTAAGCGTCTCCCTTCGTAAGCCCTTATTTTATAGTTTAGTATAAAGGAAAACCGCGTATTATTAATAATTTACGAGTACTTAATAGTATTACTATTCTAAATATATACTTAATACCTCTTCCGTAAGATATAATATATAAATTTACTAGGAAGAAGTATATCTTTACTATTAATACTTAAAGTTTCTTTTATTAATTCCTTGTATATCTAGATTACTAAGAATAGTTTACGATTATATCCTATTATAGGCTTAAGAGGGCTATTATAGCTTTTATAGGGTATAAAAATTCCTTTACTTATACTTAACGGTTTATTAATTATATTCTTCGCCCTTATAAAGCTTATATAGCCGGATATATTAATAATATTATTATCTTTTTAAATACCCCCGAAAACTACCTTAAATATCTAATTATTATATTTAACCTTTTTATTAGTATAAACCTTTTACTATTAGTACTAAAGTCTTTTCTTTATTACCCCTTAGTAAAAATATTAGGGTATTATATTAATAGATTCGCCCTTATAAATATATAATTATAAGTAAAGGCTTTATATAATATTAAGTTTTCTAATACTTTATAATACCTCGAATAGTAGATTAGACTTATTAGATAAATAAAATACCTTATTCCCTAATTCGCCTAATAGATTAATCCCCTATAAAAGTATAAGACTATAATATTTCGTAAAGGATAAGAAGTAGATACTCCTATTATTAGACCTAAAAGGAATACCTTTATTTCTTAGTCTAAGATTATCCTTATAAAAGAGGAAAAAGACTATTTCGAAGATATTATTAATACTTTTTATAATAATATAGCTTTTAGTTAATTCTTTTTAAATTATTAACTCTTTTTATAAATTAACGTATTATAAAAAAACGGTTTTATAGCTTATTTTTTTTATCTTAATAATAAGGAAAACTAGAAACTAACCTTAGTACTACCTAGATAATCTATTAAACCTATTTTCTATTTTAGCTAGTCTTTTAAACCTATTAAATCTAAGTACTAGCCGACTAAATTAAAGATTACCTATTTAGTTTAAGTATATAGAAAACTTCGGACTTACTTAATTAATACCCGGAAACCTAAGATTATTATTTTTATAAACTATACTATTATCTTTATTATTATAAAATAAACCTTATTATTTACTATTAGTATAAGAAGTAATAATCTCCTTATTATTACTTTTTAGTACTTAAGTTAATATTTACTAGAGGTCCAATATATTCTTAAAGCCTTTAATATTCTAGTTAATTCTCTCTCCCGACTCCTTTCTAAAGTTAAGCCGGAAAAAGGATAAGGAGAACTCGAGGATATTTAGGAAAATAATATTAACTAAGACTATATTCTCGTCTTAACTAAAGCTATCCTTAATAATAAATACTAATACTAGATATTTAAAGGATATAAAAAGGATTAAAAATAATCGGAAATTCTCGAATAACTCGGCGATAAAGATTTATAAGAAGGATTCGCCTTTATATATTCTTATAGCCTCTTATTTCTTAAAAATACTAATAGATAATAATAACTTTATATATTAGAAGACTATACTAATAAACTAATTTCCGAATACTATTTTCGTAAATTCTATATAGAAAGGAGATAAATATAAGCGGAAATATCTTTTAATTTCGTTATTATATAACTTAAAAAGAAGATTAAT
This sequence comes from Ophiocordyceps camponoti-leonardi (nom. inval.), assembly GCA_003339455.1. Lineage (NCBI taxonomy): Eukaryota > Fungi > Ascomycota > Sordariomycetes > Hypocreales > Ophiocordycipitaceae > Ophiocordyceps > Ophiocordyceps camponoti-leonardi. Next base: position 65,886 of record PDHP01000110.1, on the reverse strand, counting down.
TAAACTATAGATAATTATAATATATATTAATATAATTAGACTAATCGTTAACCCCCTCCTAGAAAAATAGTATTAATTTAGTCCTTAATAATCCCCTTTTATACGATTACTATAGATTTTATTACTAGTCTCCTTATAGTCTTTTTAAAGAATTCCCCTTAGTCCGAACCTAAAAGGAAGTTCTATAATATACTACTTATTATTACTAATAAGTTTTTAAAAATATATATTCTAATTCCTAAATATAATTATTTTACCGCTAAAAAATAAGCCTAAAGACTATATTTTAAACTTATAAAATATAACTAGGGCTTTCTAAAGTAGATTATATTTAATAAAAATCCTAAAATTACTTTTAACTTCTAGAAAACTCTTTAATTAGCCTTTAGAATTAAACTTTTAATATTAATAGTATATTATTCTTAGACTAATAGATTATTAGAACGCTAGAACTAGATAATCGAAATTATACTATAGTTCTTCTTAGCCGACTTCCCTAATACGTAATAGACTAATACCTTACCCGTTTTATAATTCTCTTTTAATAACTCCTTCTTTTCTATTATTTAGATAATACTAAGCGAATTATTAACTAGATTTCGGATAAATAATAATCTTCGATATTTTAAAGATTAAGTCTTACCTAAATTTAGGGAAATCCTTAAGGATAAAGTAATAATCTTAATCGCGTATACCTAAGCTATTATAAAGAGGTAATACGATAAGAAGTATTAGAAACTCGAGTTTAAACCTAATAACTAGGTATAATTAAAACTCGGTAAGGGATATCGAGTTATTAATAAACGTATTACTAAACTCGCTAAATAATAAATAAGTCCCTTTTATATTATCGAACGTATTAGATATTTTACCTATCGATTAAATCTTAATAACTCCCTAAATATTTATCCTATTATATTAGTCGTTTAGCTTTATCCTACTAAAGTACCCGGAGAAAAACCTAGGCCTAAGCCTAATACTTAGAACTTTAAGGTTAACCGAATCCTCGACGTAAGAAAAGTTAAAAAAGGTCGAGGAATTATAAGAATAAAATACCTTATAAGTTAAAAGGGTTATCTAAGTAGTAATAACTAATAGATTACTTTTAAAGATTTCTAGTAGAAAGACTTAATTAAAGAGTTTAAGAAAAAACGTAAAGAGTTAGAAACGCGTTTATAAATAATACGTAGAAAATAAAAGAAGACTCTAGAAGAATACTAGCCTAAAAAGCCTAGCGAGAAAACTAGTTATATTACCTAGTAATAAACGCGTAAAATTACTAGGTTATAATAAATAAACGCGCTCCTAGAATATCCCCTTTATCCTCCTTCTAGTACCTTTTACCTTTTTCTCCTATTCTTTACTCTTATTTTTTACCTTTTTTATCTACTTTTTATTCCTACTTTTTACCTTCCCTTCCTTTTACCCTCTATACCTTTATTATTTACCCTTAAACTATTATTTTTATTAATATCTTTTCGTATTAACCTACTATACTCTAATATTTACTATAGCCACGATTATATTTACCGAAAATATTTTTATAATTAACTAAAAAGAATACTATTAAAACTCGCCTTTAAGGGCTTTAGAAAAGTAATTTAACTATTCGGTAACCTTACCGAGTAATAAGGGTTTTTTAAATCGTTTACGTTTAAATTTAACGAGTAGAAGGAAAATAATAAAATACTCTTTATATTATAAAAAAGGGCCTTTAAAAACGAAGGCTTTAATCTCTCTTTCGGGAAATTAGATAGTATTACCTATTTAATCGATATCTAAGTATAAAACTAAGCCGATAATAAAAGATTACTTAACGATATCGACTCTAATTCTAAAGACTTATTATTATCCCCTTTAAATATTATACCTTAATACTTATCTTAGCTATCCGTATTAGCTTAACCCTTAATACCCGCTCCTATACTATCCTTTTCTTAAAGTCGCCCGATTATCCTATTTTCCCTCTAAAATATCGAAGGGAATATTTTCCCTATCGTAGACTAATTAGGAAAGAATATCTAGGGGGTATATACTATACTTATAATAGTAAAGGATTATATAAAAGCCCTAGTATTAAATAACCTAACTTAGGAATCCCCTAAACTAGGGGAGATTAAGAAGGTATTAACTCTCCTTAAATATAAGGATTACTTAGGAAAGCTTAAGTAAATAGTAGGCTAAGCCCTCGATAATAAAATAAAATAAATAAACGCGCCCCCTTTATTTAAGTAGAATTTAACTAAACGTACTATAATTATAATAACTATACCTTAGCCCCTTTTATAAATACCCGAGTATTAGATTATTAGGTTATTTATAATGCTTACTTATCCTACCTCTACTCTAGCTATTAACTTCTAGGATATACTTAACGATTAAGCGGAAAAGGATAAATTTCTTAACCTAGAAATAATAAAGGAGTACTTTAATCTCCTATTATATATTATCTCCTATAGGATTAGTACTTAGGTTTTTTATAGGAATAATAAAGCTATAGTATTCCTAGACTAGGACTTAATAATAATTTAGGGGAATATATTTAAGGATATACTAGCGAATATAAATAAAAGCCTTAGTATAAAATATATAGTAAGAATATTAGGGATTAGTAATAGCTAGATTATTAAATTTCCCCCTATTATACTAATTATTACCGATTACCCTACCCTTAAGACGTTAATAGCCGATATAATAAGGGTTCTAGGGTTTATAATAAAAAAGTCGGTACTAAAGAATTCCTAGGCTCTACTCGAATACCTAGCTTATAATAACTATAATCTACGCGTATTCGCTAAAGAATAAATATACTTACCTAGTAAAAGGGCTATTAATATAATACTATATAGGCTTATAAACTATATTATTAATAAAGCCTTAAATAATATTTATAAAGAGCCGACGATTATTAACCCTAAAAGTATTCCTAGCTACTTCCTCTACGATATTATAGCTAAGGAGCCTAATAATATCGTTTAAGAAGTATATAGCCTTAATAAAGGATAGACGGAACCGGCTAAGGACTTTAAGCTAATTTCTACTCTAATATAAATTAATATTCTAGCCCTAGTAGAAGACCTTAATATAGACTAATTTAAGATAACGTAGTAGGTCGAAATATCCTCTCCGTTTTCTCTTTCGTATTTTACCTGGTAAGACGATAAAATTCCTTACTAGTAATCTTATTATATATATCTCCCTACTCTTCCGCCCCGTCTTCTAGCCCCGTTAATAACCCTTCTATAGCCGCGTTTCTATAATAACTACGTCGAGATATTTTCTCCGCGATTATTCTCTCTTTAGTTTTTTTTTTCGAGCCTTATTAAGATCTTCTATTCTCCGCGGCTTAAACCTTTCTTTTTACCTATTTTTCGAGTTTTTTTCTTCTAAGCTAATTTTACTATAAATACCTTAAACGTAATCTTAGTTATTTTTTCTTATACTCTTACTTATTAGTTATAGTATAGTTTATTTTAGATAAACTATTAATAAAAGTAAGCTATATATTTATAATTATCTACCTAATAAGGCTATTATTCTTCTTTTCCGCCCTAGGGAATTAATATAGGACGTTTATTAATACCCCTATAAATCGCTTCGGACTTTACTAAGATATCCGGCTAAATAGTATACTTAGGGCTAGATTAAGATAATATAAGAGTAATAATTCTCCCTCTATACTCTATATACGGAGAGCGTACCCTAATAGGCGGCTATAAGCCCTATAACTAAGGGCGACTATATTATATAATTCTTCCCTTCCTAATACCTTTATACGCTCGTACGTATATTCTCCTATAGCCTCCGTATATTCTAATAAATATATATTATAGTACTATACCTTAAAGATTACTACCTATAGTAATCCTACGTACTTAGTCTATTAATCTAGTCCTAATATATAAGGAAAACAAAAGAAAAAGAACGTATAGGAAGGATATTATCCCGATTACCTTACTTACTAGTTATAAAGGGATCGGCGTACGGTAGGGGCCTACTACGCCTTAAAGGCATTAATTACTCCCTATAAAATAACGGTAGTATTAACCTACTAATTATTATCGGCTCCCTAACCTTTCTAATAGACTAGATACTATTAATAAGGCTCTCCCCGTTTAAAGTATTAGTCTTTAATACGTATAATATAGTTAATCTTATAGTATATATCTCTCTTACTAATAGCCTCTAGTAGATCCTATATAGTCTTTATAGCCCTAGGCTCCTCATCCTTAAAGTAGCCTTCGTAAGCGGGTTAAAGGTATTTAATAAATATTATTAGGTAGATACGGGTATATATAGGTAGATTAAGCTTTATAACTAAGGGGTTAATTATTCGTTTAATAACGTATAGACCCTTATACTACCGTAATTATTTTTAAAGGGTCGTTTAAGCGTATAATATCCCTTATAAAGCCTAAGGTAAACCTTCTACCTAGGCTCTAGAAGAATTAGCTAGTATTTTATATCGTACTACCGTTTAGCCCTTATTATAGCTAGGTTTATTACGAAGTCCGCTTAATAGCGAATAGCCTCCCGTAGGTATAGGATATCGTCTACCGAGGTATTATCGGCGGATTCTATAGGCGCGTATAGCGGATACTCGAATAAATAAGCGTAAGCTATTATCTTAATACCTAAATTATACGCGGAATTTAGGTTCTATTATAAGGCGGGTACTAGTAACTTCTAATCGATTATCGGCTTTTTAACGTATAATAAGTAAAGAGTAGTTTTAATTAATAGTCTAATTATAGTACTCGGATAAGCCGTTAGCCTATAGATAATACGCTATAGTTATAATAATCTTAGTTCTAAATACCTCCTAAAGCTTGCGCTATATATCCGAATTAAACTTATAATTATAATCGCTAATAATAACTAATAGTATACCCTAATCGTAAAGAAGAAGCTACCTACCTAGCGTTTACCCCTAATCTATAGTACTATACGTTAAATAGCCGGGAATTAATAATATTCTTTTACTAGAAAGGTATATAATTATTAAAAGGAAGTTAAACGTATTAAAGCCTTTAATAGCCTAGGGAGAATTAATAGAGTCTATCGGAGGAAGGTTAATAATAAAGTCTATCGTAATACTTTTTATAGGAATTCTAAAGGCTCTAATCGGTATATAAATCCTAGTAGTAAGCTATTAGTCTATTTATTTAAGGTAGTAGGCTTTATAAATAATAATATATCTAATGCATATTCGTTAGAATGTGCGGAGGCCGTAGGAGAATGTGCGTACAAGCGTATAGAGGCATCGGGAAGGGAAGGATTATATAACATAGTTGCCCTTAGTTATAGGGCTTACAGCCGCCTATTAGGTCATAGGGCTTACAGCCGCCTATTAGGGTACGCTCTCCGTACACAGAGTACGGAGGAGAATTATTACTCTTATATTATCTTAATCCAGCCCTAAGTATACTATATAGTAGTAATTCTACTTCGCTTATAGTAATAACTTTACGATTATTCTAATCGGATAATTAAATAGGCTTTTCGCTAATCCTTATAATTAAATAGGCTTTACGCTAATCCTTATAATCGGATAAGCCTATAAGCTAATCCTTATAAAGCTATATACGATAAATTATATAACCCCCTTTAGCGGTAGTATTATATCCTCTTAAAACCCGTAGTACTTTTATAATACTATAGACTACTTATTATATTCCCCGCCTATTTAATTTACGGAGAACCTAGATAATATCTTAGGTTCTATAGGTATAATAGAATAATTAAGGAGACTCGGTAAAATAATAAGCCTTACTAAAATAAAATATATTATAGTTAAGGATACCTCCGCCCCTATAGGAAAGGGGAAGGGATTTATATAGAAAAAGGGGGAGCCTAGCTTTTAGATAAGCTCTCGTATAGGCGAGCCTAGTACTAGTATAGGGGAGCCTAGCTCTCGTACTATAGATAAAGTAGACTCTAACCTAGAAGACGAGGGCGCTACTATTAGGGAGATATCCCTAGAGCCCGTAGGAAATAAGGGGCGTTAAAGGTCTATATTTATTACCTTGGATAACCCGGTCGAGTATACGGAGGAGTTATATTAGGGTATTTAGACGGATAATAAGTTCCGACTTATAATTATATAGGCCTTACGCTTCTATAAGTTTCTTACTAAATAACCTACTATAATTACTCTAGACTTATTTACGAACTACGATTTAGATTATATAAACGCCTATTATATAGCTATTTATCGTCTTAAGCGCGCTTATCCCGGAATATATTATATAATACTCTAGTATAAAAGTACGAGGGACGAGTACCTTAATATAGTAGGGATTATTCGAGCCCGTTTTAAGAGGTATTATACGGATAATATCCTTAAGCCTAAGGTCTTATTATATAACCTCTTCGTACCTATCGACGAAGGAGAGTCGGAGGAATTATATCCTACTAATTATAAGCCCTTATAAACGCTCTCGTAATAAGCTTTAGTCTAGCCCTTTATCGAAAAATATATTACTATTAATAAAGGACCTACTCGTTTTACTATAGAAGCTATTATCTTCCGACGGATACTATAGGGTAAACGCTAATAGTAGTCTATACCTTTCGATAGCTCTAACTCCGAATCTAAGTTAGATTTTACGGAGTATAGATATTATCGACGAGATTTTTCGGTAGATCTAACTATCGATAAGGCCTCCGAAGAAGCTATTAGTAAAAGGCTAAAAAGAGATAATATTAGTACCTTTTATCCAGACTACCTAAACCCTAATAGAATAGGTATTATTACTAGTAAGGATAAAAAGGTCGTCTTTACTAATATTAATCTCTTCTATAAATACCTTCGCGTTTATAAATCTAATAATACCTATACTTTTTACTTATTTTACCTTTTATTTTTTATAGGCGCTATACTTATATAGTATATAGCCGAGTTAAACTTCGAATAGCGCTAAAAGCTTACTTTTAATACCCTTAACTACTTTATAAAGCGTTTTTAGAAGTAATTCTACCGCCTAATTATATAAGTTTAATAAGAACTTTATAATACTAAATATACTATCGATATATAGGTTAATAAAATAATATCTTTAATTTACTAGTTATAGTATAAGGTTTCTCTCGCCCGGTAGCTCTATATTACGACTAATAAGGCGATTCTCGAGATTATTTTCCCTCTTATCGTTATCGAGATTACGAAGGAACTCGAGCCTTTAAAGAGTTATATAATCCTAATTTACTAAATCCGAAATATCGAGTCCTATAAAGAGTATATTAATAAGTACCTCGAGTAGTATTTTAAGTTCGATAAGATACTTACCGCTAAATCCCTATAGGAAGATTATAAATCCGGCGGTAATCGCGGGGATTAATGACCCTTTTCGGGGGGGGAGAAGCGCGAAAAAAAACGTAATTACGATTAAGGATATCGCTACGATAATAACTAAGGATATCGTTATAATAGCGATCGAGGAGGGTATTATAACTATAGGAACTAAAACGTACGTAATCGCGACGATTCCTAGCGCTATAACGATAATTCCTATCGCTATAATCGTATTAATTATATCGAAGAGAAAAAAGAGAAAAAGGTATATTTCGAGGATAAATACTAAGTCGACGAATCTAGTACTAATAAAGGGGAAAATAAGCTATTATCTATTTTATCCGTTTTATCTAAGGAGGATACCCCCGAAGAAAACGCGGGATACGCCTTCCTTATTAAGGCCTAAGAAAATAACCCTTAAGGAGCCTACTAATATAGTAAATATAGCCGATAATTTCCTATTATTATTACCCTAGATAAGTATATTATTATAAAGGATTACGTTAGCCTAAAGAGAATCCGCTAGGAGACTAAACAAGGCCCTAAGGCCTACGAGTACTCCTATTATTATCGCGAGTTTCCTTCGGGAAACGGCCTATATAAGTACTTATAGAACTCGACTAAGGTAGGCTAGCTTATTTATTAAAGGCAGGGTAAGGTAAAAGCTCTAAAGACTACTAACTCTAAGGTAATTTATATCCCTAAGCTAGTAGAGGCTAGGACTAATACGTAAGGAATTAATTCCTACTCGTACTTCCGTATTAAGGTATAGGCTATACCCGATAGACCTAGTTTCGAAGTTTATCCTAATATAGGCTATAGGAATCTACTTATCGACTATAAATTTATTTAGAATTTTAAGTATAAGGTTAAGGAAAGAAAGCCTATACCGATTAAAGGGATCTTAGGAGAGCCTCTTATTTATACGACTTAGGCTACCTTCTCCTTCCTATCCTATAGGTTTAAATCGGACGGATCGCCTATAGGATTCTCTAGGTTTACCGCCTTAGGATAGGTTATTAATAACCTAAGCGCTAGAGCTTTACTAAGTAATACCTTCTTCTAGCCTTATTAAGGAAATATCGACTATAGGATTATAACGATTCATTTTAGTACCCTAGCTAACTTTAAGATTCTATTCTCTATAGATAAGCCTTAGGTCGACGTTATAAGGAAGGTCTAATATCGAGGGAAGGTAATAATCCTAGTAGGTAGTATAGTTATAATCCCTACTAAATAGAAAGAAGTTCCGTCTAGAAGGTCTTTTTCTTTCTATAGTATTCTACCTAGTATTCTATATATTATCGTCGATTCGAAGACTCTATAGGTAGTTACCGCTTATAATTAATCGGATAAGCCGCTTATTCTCGATCGGAAGGTTAAGTTAGGATACCTAGAGGAGTAGAGGGACTCGGGCTTCCTTACTATCGAGTCTATTCCGGTAGGACTTACCCTTCTTTATAATATATAATTAGGCCCTACGCTTTCGATAGAGAATAGTATTATATTAGGAGTCGACGTTAACCTAATACTTCTTAGCGTTTAGAATAAAGGTATCGCTAGTAATAGGCTTACCGAATCCTTCGTCGCCGAGACTCCTTTAATACTATCCTCTAACCCCTTATTAACGCTGCTCTTTAACGCCGTTTTCGCCTATATATAGGGTTAGGAGCCCGTAATCGCCCCTATGGAATTCGCGCTAGTCGAGGAGGTCCTAATTAAAAAGCTCGTATATAGCCTCCTACTTATATAAAGGCCTATAGACCTACCGGAGGTTCTTAGTAGTCTTAGGAGCTATATATATAATAGAGACCCCTTAGTTATATAGGGTTTTCTACGTATTATCGAGCGCTATTATCGTCTTTAGGAGAATATAGGCGATATATACCTTAAACCCGGAGAAGAACTCTTAGTACTACTCGTTTTAGATTAGTATAGGTAGAAGGTTATATAATAGCCTTACCTATAGGGTATTAAAGATTATAACCTAATCGATAAGATATATAATCGTTTATACTATTAAGGCCGACTAGAGTAGGTTAAAGGGCTAACCCCCTTTACTTCCCCGGTTTTTATCGTCTAAAGAATAGTTAATAGGTAGCCGAAAGGCCGCGTTATTATAAACCTATATAGTATTAATAAGGTTATAATTCCCGACTCTTATTTACTACTATTATAAGAGAATATTATATATACTATCTAAGGTAGTCGTTTTATTATTATTATTAATACCTCGTAATTCTTTTATTAGTTTAGGGTTTATAAAGAATATTAGGAATACTTTACGATTACGAGTTATTATAGCCTTAAAAAGTTTACTATAACGCCTATAGGCTTCTATAATAGCCTAGCGTTCGTTTAAAGATATATAGACTATAAGTTATACTATTACTACTCGTTTTATCGTACCTTTATCGATAATATTATAATATTCTCGTAGACTATAGAAAATTATTAAAAGTACTTAGCTACTACCTTCGGCCTTTTCGATAGTCTTAATATTACGATAAATCCGAAGAAGTCGTAGATTAGCTACTCTTCCGTATAGTTATTCGGTTATCGCGTCGATAGACTTAGTATAAGTTCTTTAGCCGAAAGAATTATAGTATTTACCTCGTTTTAGTTCCCTATAACTCTATAGGATTTTAAGAGCTATATTAGTATAATTAGCTTTTTAAAATCTATAATTCTATACTATAGCTAGGTTATTATGCCCCTATAGGCCTAAAAGGTCGCTCTTCTACGCTATAGACGTAATATTAGTAAAGTAGTAATAGGAGAGCCGTAGAAGAAAAAGGCCTTCGCGTATTCTGCTTTATTTAAGCCGACTCTATAAGAACTTAACGCCTTCCGCGCTATTTAAGCGGATATCGCCTTCTACCGTATACTTTACTATATAGACTTAGATTATCGTTTATTCTATTAACTCGATAGCTTTTTATAGTAAGGCTTTATTACTATATTCTATTATCTTCGCGATAATAAATAGTAGCTAGGTAATCCTATTCTAGTTAAATCTATAAAGCCTATTTACTTTCTTTCCTATAAATTAACCTTTACCGAATAGTCTTATAAACCCTCTAAGCTCGAGGTTAACTACTTCGTTTAGGTAGTTAAAAAGATATAGGTTATAGTATAATCGAATATACTCCCTTTAGTCGTCCTAATAGATTATTCCGCTATAAAGTAAATCTATAAGAAGCGTACCCTTAGTACCGCTAGTACCGACTATACTAACCGCCGTCTCGTTATTACTAGTATTTATCTCTCGTAGTATAATTTATAAATCTACTATTTATTTAGGGAAAAGAACTTTATCCTTAACGCCCTAAGTCGACTAATTATACCTAAGACTAATAGTCTTCTTAAACGTAGAAACCCCGAATTCTAAATACTCGACTATACTTTTATTATTTCTAAGGCGATTATAAATCCCATTATTAAAAAAGCGTTCTTTATAGGCTATTATTCGGATATATATTTCTCTAAGATTATCGATATACTTAAAAGCTATAAGGATACCGCTATTTCTTCTTAGGCCCCCTAAATTACGAAGGCTAAGAGGTAGAGTATCCCCTTTTTCTTACGGGATAGTCTACTATATTATTAGACTTCGACGGGATACGAGCGCTTATATATACTATACTACGAGGCCGATAAGATTATTATAGCGGCGTATAATTAGTAGAATTATTTCGGAGAGGTCTATACGCTCCGAGACCTTAAGGCGTATATAATCTAGGATATAATAAAGCGCGTAAAGAAATATATCGTCGTCTATAAAGCCTACTATCTTAGGTAAATAGACTAATAGCCTACCGCCGGGATTTATACGCTAATTAGAGCCCTTAGAGTCCTTATAAAAAGTATTACGATAGACTTTATTACCGACCTTCCTCCGATGGATTTTATAGATTCTCCCTAGGCTATAAAAGGCTTTAATACGTTTAACTTCCTTTTAATAGTTATATACCTTTCTAGTAAAAGAATATTATTAATTCCCGGCTATTCGACGTATAACGCTATAGATTAGGGATAAACGCTAGGTAGGTAGTTTCTTCTTTACGACTAGGGTATACTATTAGTTATTATTAGTAATCGCGACTATAAATTTAATTCGGACGTATAACGTAAGCTTTAGTCGGTATTCGGAATTAAGATTACTATAATTATAGTATATTATCCGTAGGCTAATAGTCTATTTAAGCGCTATAATTAAACTATTAAAACTACCCTCCGCTTATCGTATATTAAAAAGCCGATAATCGATTAGAAGTTATTAATACCCGCCTTATAATAGAACCTAAATTCCGCGTATAATTTAGGGATTAAGATAATAGCTTACGCCTATTTATTCGGGTATTCGTTATATACGCCTACGGAGTCCGCCGATAATACCTTAGTAGATAATATCCTATACCTATAGGAGGCTATTCACTACTAAGCGGACTCCGTAATAGACCTAGCTATAATAAGGGCTAAATAGTAGTATAACGTAAAATATCGGCTAATTCTTCTAGAGCCTAGGTAGAAGGTCTACCTTAGGCTTTATAAAGGATATTATACGCCTAGACGACCCTTTAAGAAATAATCGCGGTAGTATAAGGGTCTATACGTTATTAAGTGGATAGTTAACCCCTTAATTATAAAGCTCGATTTACCTATATATACCCGTATTTACCTAGTAATATTTATCGAATACCTTCGACCTACTTACGAGGGCTATTTTAAAGACGAGGAGCCTAGGGCTATAGAGGCCGTATAGGATCTACCGGAGGCCGCTAGCGAGAGAGATATATACTACGAGATTAATTATATTATACGCGTTAAAAACCGACGCTTCGGATAGGGTAAGCCTTACTAATAGTATTTAGTCTACTAGAAAGGTTAAGGAGTTAACGACGATTAGTAGGTTAATACTACCGCCGTTTCGTAAGGAGCGATCGACGCCTTTAAGGCGCGGTAGGCCCCTACCGTACGCTAATCCTACCGTAATTAGCGAGTAAGATAATCGGCCTTTTCCCTCGCGTTCTTCCTTTTTCTTACTTTTCCTTCTCGTTCGTTTTCCTTATATATTAGGAATAAATTAATAGGATAATATATATAGGATTACTATAGGTAGTAATCTTCGAGGCGTAGTACTATAATATATATTCGTTAGAATATACGGAGGCCGTAGGAGAATATGCGTATAAGCGTATAAAGGTATCGGGAAGGGAAGGATTATATAATATAATTACCCTTAGTTATAGGGCTTATAGCCGCCTATTAGGTTATAGGGCTTATAGCCGCCTATTAGGGCATGCTCTCCGTATATAGAGTACGGAGGAGAATTATTACTCTTATATTATCTTAATCTAGCCCTAAGTACACTAATATCTTTTTACCCGTTTTATAATATTCTAGATTATATATACCTTAAGGTCCCTAAGCGTATAGACTTCTCTAAAATAATTCCGCTAATTGTACGCTACTATAATAATACTATCGGCCTTATAGTATAGGATATATAAACGCTTATACCCTATTAAGGTCTAATAATATAGGAGATTATCCTTTAGGAAAAAGGGAATTCCCTACCTTTTAGCCTTCGCGATTTAGAGGGTACGAGAAGAAGCTACTATATCCTTATAGCTCTATAGTATCTTAATAATCTTAAAGAAGTAGGTATTCGATTAATAGCCTATAGTAAACGCCTTTTTAACGGCGGGGTTTATAATAGCCTTAAAAACGATAAAGGTATAATCGAGTATTTAGTATTTAGGGTTCCGACGTTTAAGAAGAGTATTAGTCTTAGGTATAATTAGTCGACTTAAAGTATTAGGGATAAAGTTCTTTTCCCTAGGTAGGTAATAGATTTATAGATTATACTATAAAAGATAAATACTAGTAATAATAAGATAGCAGTTAATACGGTTAATACTAGTAGTACTAAGGGTATACTTCTTATAGATTTACTTTATTATAGAATAATCTATTAGGATAATTAAAGGGAGCGTATTTAATTATACTATAACCCGTATTTTTTTAATTACCTAAATAAAATAGCCGACTTTAAGCTTAGAGGGTTTATAAAACTATTCGGTAGAGGTTAATTTATAGGAAAGAAAGTAAATAGGCTTTATAGATTTAACTAGAATAGGATTACCTAGTTATTATTTATTATCGTAAAGATAATAGAATATAGTTATAAAGCCTCTTTATAAAGAGCTATCGAGTTAATAGAATAAACGATAATCTAGGTCTATATACTAAAGTATACGGTAGGAGGCGATATCTACTTAAATAGCGCGGAAAGTATTAAGTTCCTATAGAGTTAGCTTAAATAAGGCAGAGCGTATAAAGGCTTTCTATTTCTATAGCTCTCCTATAACTACCTTATTAATATTATATCTATAGCGTAGAAGAGCGACTTTCTAGGCCTATAAAGGCGTAATAACCTAACTATAGTATAGAATTATAAATCTTAAAAAACTAGTTATACTAATATAGCTCTTAAGATCTTATAGAGTTATAGGGAACTAGAGCGAAGCGAATACTATAATCCTTTTAACTAAAGAGCTTATACTAAGTTTATTAATACGATAACTAAGTAATTATATAGAAGGGTAGTTAATCTATAATTTTTTCGGATTTATTATAATATTAAAACTATCGAAAAGGCCGAAGGCGGTAGTTAAGTACTTCTAATAATCTTCTATAGTCTATAAGAATATTACGATATTATTAATAAAGATATAATAAAATAAGCGGTAATAGTATAACTTATAGTCTATATATCTCTAAGTAAACGCTAGGCTATTATAAAACCCTATAAACGCTATAGTAAATTTCTTAAGGCTATAATAACTCGTAATTATAAAGTATTCCTAATATTCTTTATAAATCCTAAACTAATAAAAGAACTATAAGGTATTAATAATAATAATAAAATGGCTACCTTAAATAGTATATATAATATCCTCTTATAATAGTAGAGGATAAGAGTCGGGAATTATAACCTTATTAATACTATATAGGTTTATAATAATATAGTCTTTTAACTACCTATTAACTATTCTCTAAACGACGAAAACCGGGGAAATAAAGGGGATTAGCCCTTTAACCTACTTTAATTAGCCCTAATAGTATAAATAATCGTATATTTTATTAATTAGGTTATAATCTTTAATACCCTATAGGTAGGGCTATTATATAACCTTCTACCTATACTAATCTAGAGCGAATAGTACTAAGAGTTCCTCTCCGGGTTTAAGGTAAGCGTCGCTAGTATCCTCCTAAAAATAATAATAGTACTTAATAATACGTAGAAAACCCTATATAACTAAGGGGTTTTCGTTATATATATAACTCCTAAGACTACTAAGGACCTCTAGTAGGTTTATAGGCTTTTATACGAATAGGAGGCTATACGCGAGTTCTTTAATTAAGACCTCCTCGATTAACGCGAATTCTATAAGGGCGATTATAAGCTCCTAACCTTACGTATAGGTAAAAACGGTATTAGAGAATAGTATTAGTAAGGGGTTAGAGTATAGTATTAAAGGAGTCTTAATAATAAAGGATTTAGTAAGCCTATTATTAATAATACCTTCGTTCTAAATACTAAGAAGTATTAGGTCGATATTAACTCCTAATATAATATTATTCTCTATTAAAAGTATAGGGCCTAATTATATATCGTAGAAAAGGGTAAGTCCTACTAGAATAGACTTAATAGTAAGGAAGCCCGAGTCCCTTTATTCCTCTAAGTATCCTAACTTAACCTTCCGATTAAGAATAAGCGGTTTATCCGACTAATTATAAGTAGTAACTACCTATAGAGTCTTCGAATCGATAATAGCGTATAGAATACTAGGTAGAATATTATAGAAAAAGAAGGATTATCTAAATAGAATTTCCTTCTATTTAACTAGGATTATAATTATACTACCTACTAGGATTATTACCTTCGCTTAATACTATACCTTCCTTATAACGTTAACCCGAGGTTTATCTATAGAGAATAGGATTTTAAAGTCGGCTAGAGTACTAAGACGAATTATTATAATCCTATAATCGATATTCTCTTAATAAGGTTAAAGGAAGGTATTACCTAGTAAAGCTCTAGTACTTAGGTTATTAATAATCTATTCTAAAGTAGTAAACTTAAAGAATCTTATAAACGATTTATTCGATTTAAATCCGTAGGATAGGAAGAAAAAGGTAGCCTAAGTCGTATAAATAAAAGGCTCTCCTAAGATTCCTCTAATTAGTATAGGCTTTTTTTCCTTAATCTTATACTTAAAGTTCTAAATAAATTTATAGTCGATAAGCGGATTCTTATAGCCTATATTAGGATAAACTTTAAAACTAGGTTTATTAAGTATAGCCTATACTTTAATACGAAGGTATAAGTATAAATTAATTCCTTATATATTAATCCTAGCCTTTATTAGCTTAGGAATATAAATTACCTCTAAATCGGTAGTCTCTAAGGCTTTTACCTTAGCCTACTTTTAATATATAAGCTAGCCTACTTTAGTAAAGCTCTAGAAGTACTTATATAGGCTATTTCCTAATAAGAACTTATAATAATAATAAGAGTACTTATAGGCCTTAGGACTATACTTAATCTCCTAATAGATTCTCTTTAGGCTAATATAATCCTTTATAATAATATACTTATCTAGGGCGGTAATAATAGGAAATCGTTAATTATATTTACCGTATTAGTAGGCTCCTTAAGGGTTACCTTCTTAGGCCTTAATAAGGAAAGCGTATCCTATATCTTCTTCGGGGGTATCCTTTTCGGATAAAGCGGACGAAGCGGATAATAGTTTATCTTCCCCTTCGCTAGTACTAGATTCGTTAACCTAATACTTATTCTTAAAATATACCTTCTTCTCTTTTTTTCTTTAATACGGTCGATATAACTATAGCGATAGGAATTATTACTATAGCGCTAAGAATTATCGCGGTTATATATATTTAAATTTCTATAATTATAATACCCTCCTCGATTATTATTATAATAATATCCTTAATTATTATTATAGTAATATCCTTAATTATTATTATAGTAATATCCTTAATTATTATTACGTTTTTCTTTATACTTCTCCCCCCCCGAAAAGGGTTATTAGTCCCCGCGATTACTATAAGATTTATAGTTATCCTATAGGGACTTAGTAGTAAGTATTTTATTAAACTTAAAATACTATTTAAAGTACTTATTAATATACTCTTTATAGGACTCGATATCTTAAATTTAGTAGATTAGGATTATACGATTCTTTAGAGGCTCGAATTCCTTAATAATCTCGATAATAATAAAAGGAAAAATAATCTTAAGAATCGCCTTATTAGTTATAATATAAAACTACCGGATAAGAGAAACCTTATACTATAGCTAATAAGTTAAAAATATTATCTTATTAACCTATATATTAATAGTATATTTTATACTATAAAGTTCTCGCTAAACCTATATAATTAAGTAGCGGAATCGTTTTTAAAAACGCCTTATAAAATAATATAAAGTATTAAAAGTAAGCTTTTAGCGCTACTTAAAGTTTAGCTTAGCTATATACTATATAAGTATAATACCTATAAGAAATAAAAGGTAAAATAGGTAAAGAGTATAGGCGTTATTTAATTCGTAAACGCGAAAGCGTTTATAAAAGAGGTTAATATTTATAAAAGTAACCTTTCCGTTTTTATTAATAATAATACCTATACTATTAGGATTTAGAAAGTCTAGATAAAAGGTACTAATATTATCTCTTTTAAGCCTTTTACTAATAGCTTTTTCGGAGGCTTTATTAATAGTTAAGTCTACTAAAAAGTCTTATTAATAACGTCTAGGCTTTATAAAGTCTAACTTAGATTTAGAATTAGAGTTATTAAGAGGTATAAACTACTAATAGTATTTACCCTATAGTATTTATTAGGAAATAATAGCTTTTATAGTAAAATAAGCGGGTTCTTTATTAATAGTAATATACTTCTTAATAAAGGGCTATACTAAAGGGCGCTAGGATAAGGTTTAAGAAGGTTCGTAATCTATAGGAAGGATTTCCTCGGAATTATTTTAATCGTATAGAATTATAATTATACTTAAGATATTATCCGGCTTATAAACTTCTACGTACGAATATTTAATTATTTAAGATCGAATTATAGGTACTATATTTAAATAGTCCTTCCTCGTAGTTTTAATACGGAGTATATTAGTATAGGAGCTAGGATATATAACCTTAAGCTAATAAATATTATAATAATAGGAGTTTATCTAAATTAAGTCGTATATTATAAAAATATTTAAAACCTCTATAATAGGTTAATTATTAAGTATTTTATAGAATTATAAGTATTAGTAAATAATAAGGCGAAATTTAGGGTTATTCTAAAAGTATTCGTATATATACTCGAATTCTATAACGTTAATATCGTTAAAGGTAAATCCGGACTTTTAACGAGAACCTAATACCTTTCCTATAGGCTCTAGTAATATAATTCTAATTAGGGCTCCTTCGTTTTTAGAGTCGTCTTCTACCCTTTCTATAGTATATAAGCTAGGCTCCCCTACGCGAGTACTAGGCTTACCTATACGGGAGCTAGTATAGGAAATAGGTTCCCCTTTATCCTATACGGGTCCTTTCCCTTTTCCTATAGGGGTAGAGGTATCCTTAGCTATAACGTATTTTATCTTAGTAAGGCTTATTATCTTACCGAGTTTTCTTTATTAGTCTATTATACTTATAGAACCTAAGATATTATCTAGGTTCTCCGTAAATTAGATAAGCGGGGAATATAATAAGTAGTTTATAAAGTCGTAAAAGTTCTATAGGTTTTAAAAGGATATAATACTACTATTAAAAGGAGTTATATAATTTATCGTATATAGCTTTATAAGGACTAGCTTATAGGCCTATCCGATTATAAGGACTAGTATAAGACCTATTTAATTATAAGGACTAGTAAAAAGCCTATTTAATTATCCGATTAAAATAATTATAAAGTTATTACTATAAGTTAAGTAGAATTACTACTATATAGTATACTTAGGGCTAGATTAAGATAATATAAGAGTAATAATTATCCCTCCGTACTCTATATACGGAGAGCGTGCCCTAATAGGCGGCTATAAGCCCTATAATTAAGGGCGATTATATTATATAATCCTTCCCTTCCTAATACCTTTATACGCTCGTACGTATATTCTCCTATAGCCTCCGTATATTCTAATAAATGTGTATTACTAGAACTTTATAAAGATTTTACTATAATTTCTAGCTAGGACTTTATAATAAATAAATAAAGATTTTACTATAATTTCTAACCTAGACTTTTTTAGGAAAAGCCCTATTTACTATAGAGAAAATTACCGCGTTTACTAGGAGGAAATCTCTATAAAATCTCTACTAGTTATATCTTACGCTTATACTAGGATAACTTATAATTTTATAGTAAAATCACGTTTTTGGTTTTCTTTTAATAAATATATAAGAATAATAATAACTAAAACTAATACTTAATAGCTAGCTACCCCTTAAATAGCTAAATAGTCTCTTTTATTCTATAATTATTATTCTTAAAAGATTCTTATTATACTTATGTTTACTATAGTAGTTACTCTATACTTTACGATCGGTAGCTAGCCCGCCTTTCCTAAGCCTACTAGTCGTTTATACGTATAAGCGTATATTACTTTTAAAACTATTACTTTATTAACTCCCCCCGTATAAACCTTGTTTATACTATTTACTTTAGCTAAATTTAAGAATCTATTCTATTTAATAAAGGCTATTAATTCTATTACCTTTTAGGCTAATATTAATAATATTAGTTATTATTTATTAATATTTTATTCGTTTCCTATTTATTCCTCCGGTTAATTCTTACCTTTATATAATATACATATAATATAGTATAAAAATAATAGGCGGCCGATTAGGTACCTACCCCTTATTAACTATAGTTCTTCGCTCCTCGCCTAGACTCTACTCGCCCCTTTTTATTATTATTTACTTACTTTTTTAATCCTAATAAAAAAAGCCCTTTTCGATTAAGCGTACTATATATAGGCTATAGGGGATATTATATAATTTATTAGGCTTTATTAACTATGTTTATATAATAGGAAATAAGTTAATTATAGGGTATTTATTAATTATATACTTCTTAATCGCCTCCTTTTTTATTACCCTTATAACTATTTTTTCTTTTATAAAGGAAGGGGTTAAATATACTTACTAAGGTAATAATAATAAAGGGAAAAGGAAGGAAAAGAGGAGGGAAGAATAGTCGAGGTTTTTATACCCCTTTTTCTACTATGCCTTACCGCCTCTTATATTAGTATATTAGGTCGGGTTTTCTTTTCTCCGCTCTCTCCCTTTTCTCTCCCCCTACCTACCTTTTATTTACCCTCCCCCCCCCCCTTCTCTCTTCCCCTCTTTTCTTATATAATCTACGAGACTATTTAAGTAAATAGCTTATCCTACTATACGTTCGTTTACCCTTACCCTATAGCTTCTCCCTCGGGGGCCTAGGGCCCTACTTTTACTCTACTATTAGGGGGTTTTACTCCTTCTAGGGATTTTTCCTACTTAGTATAATAATAAGGTTCTAGAAACCCTTAAAGGCCCCTAGAGTAGATTTAAATAAATAAATAAATAAGTAATTTAACTAAAAATTACTAGAAATATAAGTTAAAACAATACTTATATAAGTAAGCTAAGTATTAAAGGTTTAAATATTTAATATAAAATTAAAGGACTTATATTATTCGATATAGGCGTTAAATTCGTTATTTAAAAAACCAATTTTCTTAGAGAATTTATTATTTAAAAGGTTTTTAAGTTTTCCTAGATAAAGCTTTAGATAATTCCTAAATATAATTATTAATTAGTAATTAAAAAAAGAAATAAAAAGGAAAAAAATATAACTTATAGGTTATAAAAGGAAAGAAGACTAGAAAATAAGTCTAAAATAATAGTATTAAAAGATATATTATTTTATAAAAGAAAATTAAGAATTCTCTTATAAGCTTTATTTAAATTAAAAGTAAGGCATTATTTTTTAGCTTAAAAGGCTTCGAAAAAGTTGCGTTTTTCCTCTTATAGCTTTAGTATATAATTAGTATTTTTTTAGTATTTTAAAAAATAAATAATTAAAAACTTACTATATTTTCTACCTTATTTTTTACTTCTATAAATATAAGCTATACCTTTATAGGCAAGCTTATAATACCGGCTAAAATTAGAAACAATATACTATTTAATAGTATACTTAAATATTTTTTATAACTATTTTAAATTAATTAAAAAGAATTAAAAGTTAATAAATATTAAATAACTTACCTTATATAGCTATAGAAAATACGGCGAGAATAAGTTAAATTAATAGGTAAAAGCGTATAAGTAAATAGGCCCTTTTAAGAAATATAGGACCTAATTTCGGAATTAAGTCCTAATTTAAATTCGGGCTAATTCTTTTTTATAGTTATAAAATTAGTTTTTTTCTCTAGATTTTTTCCTTTTTAAATTTCTTTTCCTAGTTAATAATTAGTAATAAACTTAGGATATTTTTAACTATTTTTTTAATATTTTTTTTATTTTTCTAATTTACCTTTTTTAGTTTTTTTAGAAAGAAACGATTACTAAAAAGCTAAACTAGGGGGGGGAAAGGTAGCTAAAAACAAGGAAGCCCTACTTAGCCTAGTAATAACCCTCCCTAAGCCCCCCCCGGCCCTAGCCCTAGCCCTAGCCTTAATAATTTTATAACTATTTAAAAAGTTAGTTCTAGATAAAGCCGAAGCTTTAGATAGCTTATAAAATATACGATCTATAATAATTAGGAAGTTATAACTATAAGTCCGAAAGAGGATAAAATAAGCTTAAGAATAGTATTTTTTTTATATACTTTAGATAGTAAATAAAAGAGTTTTTACTAATAAAAGAAAGAAAGAAAAAGAAAAAGAAGAAGAAAAAGTTAAACGTAGCGAAAAGGGACTTTTTACGGCTAGGATAGTAAAACTTCGGTATAATAGGTAGGTAGGTATAAAGCGCCGAATCTTCTAGTACTTATAATAGAGAAACGGTATTTCTAAGTATCTTCGTTTATTTACTATAGTTCTTTTAGGTACTAAGGTTTAAGAAAGTATATTAGCTTTAACGCGGGATAAAGAGGTTTTATACTTCTCTAAGCTTTATAACTCTAAAAAAGGTACCCTACTTTCCTAAAATAGAGAATAAAATATTTTTTGGATAAATAAGATTATAAACTATAATATAATTTTTTTCTATCCTAATTAAGTAATAATTAACTTTTTAAAAAATAAGTAAAGATTCTTTACTCTATATATTTATTTATTTCCTTTTTACTCTAGATTTTATAAAATACTATAATAAAGATAATAAAATAAATAAAAATATATACTTATTAGAAAAGATTATAAATAACCTTATAGTATTTTTTTAATATTTTAAAACTATAAAAGATATTAGTTTTATTAATAACCTAAATATTAAAAAAGTATTTTATTTAGTTTATTAGTTTTATTTATAGAAAAATAGTTTAAAAAAAGGAAAAAAATCTTTTTACTTTTCTAATACTATTATAATACTAAGAAGAATTCTTTCTTTATTTTTAAGCTTTTATTCATAAAGTTATAAATTTTATAAAAGAATTTAAAGTTCTTACTAGGATTTTATATATAGAAAAAAAAAGAGAGTAAGGAAAAATAAAGGAAAAAATAAGATTATTTATTTTCTACTTATATAAACGCTTTATAAGTCTAAAAACCAAAATAGAAAATTTTCTTTTCTTATACTATCTTATTATATTTTTTATATATTTTTAATCTAATTATACTAGATACTATAAAAATATTAGTAATTCTTAGGATTAGTATAGGGTAGGACTTTAAACCCCTAAGAAGAAATAGAAAATAAATTAAAAAAAATAAAGTAGAAATATAATTAAAATATATATAATTGAAAGTTTAGGTTAAGTATAGTTTATACCTTTTAAAGACTTTTCTTAAGTATAAAACAGTATTTCTTTTACTTAGTAGTATTTTACTAATATTTTTATATCTTCCTTAATAATAGCTTTTAAAACTTATAAAAATATTTAAAAAATAAAATAAAAATTCTACTTTTTAATTAAATTAGGAAAAAGTTATTATATTAATACTAGGCCTTTTTTAATTTATTTCTTTATTATATATTTTTAAAAAGCTTATAATAAAAATACTAATAAATATTATGAATTTATAAAACTATTTTTTAATTATTATTATAGTATTAAAACTATTATTATCTTATACTCTATTACTCTATTACTTATACTATAAGTTATAAATTATAAGTAAATAATATAATACTTTTTTTATTTTATAAAAAGGTTTTTATTAACTAGAAAAACCTAAGTAATAATCTAAAATAAAGGTAAAAAAACTAATTACTTAGCCTTAGTCCTTTATAAGTATAAAAGAACTACTTATCTTCCTTATCTTCTATAGTACTATATATAGAGGTTTTCAATTCCTTCTATACTTTAAATAAACCCTAGAGTATTTTCTATTCTTTATATAAAGTTAAAATCTTAGTAAGAATTTCTTCTATTAGAAGGTTATTATTAATAAGGATACGCAATTCTTATTATAGAAGTTTAAATTTATCCTTAAGTATTTAAGTAAGATTATTATAAGCTTTATAAAGGCTATTTTTTATAGCTTCGGAGCTTTATATAGGTTTAGGCTTTGAATTTAATATTATTAGGAGTAGAGTACGTCTAGGCTAAAAAAGGTTAGTTATAAATAATTCCTTATATAAAGAGCTTTAAAATAGTATACTTTTAGCTTTATAAGGCTTAATTTAAAAGAGTTATATTAATTTAAAGTTATATTATATTTATATATAATATTAGTATTATTATAAAGTTATTAAAGAACACCTCGAAGGAAAAATTTTTCTTACTATATAAGTAGATAGAAAGTAGGTATAAAGGTACGTATACTAGGAAGCGCTATTTCTTAGTAATCCATAGGTATTTCTTTTTTTTTATATATAGCTTTATAGTCTTTCTATAGTGATTTTTAATAGGAAGGTTGTAAAAAGTACTTTTAAAGCTCGTATTTAATATAGAGAATCGCGGGATAAGTAGATACTTAGTATAAAAGTACTAAAAAAAACGTAGAAAGGAAGAAAAAAAAGAATAAAAATTTTTTCTTTAAAGAGTTTTAGAAGACGTATTTTATATACATTTTTTCTTATTTTTCTTATTTTTCTTTATTTTTATAAAAGTAGAAGAATAAAGAATAATACTTAATATTTATAGTATATTAAAAATTAGGTAGAAAGAATAATCCTATTATATAGTACTAAGCCTACTTTAGTACCCTTAGAAAGTAGGGAATTTTCAAGTACCTTTATTACTAGCTAGTATACTAAATAGGTATAGAACTTAATAGGTTAATATATAAGTATAAAACGTAGGGTAAAGAAACCTATATATCTTTTCTTTATGTTTTTAATAAAAAAAAGCTATAATTAAGGTAAAAAAACCTAAAAAAGGTATTAAAGTACAAAGAAGACTTATATCTTCTAGTAAAATATTTTCTTTTATTTTTATACTTTTTTTCTAATTATTAATTACTTTTATAAAGATTTTTCTATTATATACCTAAAGTAAGACTTTTATTTAATAATTTTTAAAATAACCTTATATAATTAAAAGGAAATTAGTAAAAACTATATACTATACTATATTAGGAGTATAAAGTATATATAATTTATATATATTTTCTTCTATTTAATTAGGGTTATTATAAGTAGTTTCTTTTAGTATTTTAATATTATTAAAATATAAGTACTACTTATAAGCCTAAATAAAATTAAAAAAATCGTTAAAAAAGCTTTCCTTTATAAGAAGCTTTAAAAGAATTTAAAAGAGAGTTTTTAAGTATTTTATTTATATTAAGTTATAAATATATACTCTTTAATAAAAGAGCTTTTTTATTAATAAAAGTTATATAATAAAAAAAATTAGTTTTTAAAAATATATAATTAGTATATATTCTTTAATTAAATATAAATACTTAAAATTCTTTTTTAGTTATTATTAGCTTTATATAAAGTATTTTTAAAATATAGGAAAATATAAATATTTACTATTAATTACTTATAGTTATAAACCCTAGAGAAATATAAAACTTTAAAAATAAAAAACTCTTTATTTCATAAGTTATCCTCTAATAATAAGAAGAGATAAAACGCCTTATTATAGATTTAAAGCCTAATAAGTTTATAGTAAATATTATATTATTTTAAAAAAGCTTTTATACTTTATTTTTAAAGAGTTTTAAAAAACTTGTAAAATATTATATTAATATATAAAGACCTATTCTATAGTTTAATCTTCTAAGCTATTTATAGATATTTGTTTTACTATTTATTATATTTATACTTATAAGTATACTATATAATTAAAGGTTTTAATATTAATTACTTAATTAATTATTCTAATTAAAAGTAAAAAATAAGTATTAATTAAGACTTAAGGTAATAACTTAAGTTATTTAGGTACTAATAAACTAGTAAATTATTTTCAAAGTTAATAATTTATAAGTAATTAAAAAGTTATTAAAAAGTTAAATAATAAATTTAATATCCTATTTATAATATTATATTAAAAAATTAAAAAAGAGTTATTTTATATTTATACTTCTTTTCTACTATTATAAGGCTTAACATAGGTTCCAAGGTATATTTATTAACTATATATACTATATACTAAATTAAAAAAAATACTCTATAATTTTAGAAAATCAGAAAATCGTATATAAAATTACTTATAAAAAATCACTTAAAAATCACTCTGATTTTCAAGCTCTTTTAAATTACTCAAAATTATATTACTAAGCAAAAAATCATCGTAAAATTACTTAAAATCAAGATTACTTATAAGTAATTTTATAAGTAAGTGATTTTTTACTAAGCCTATATATAGGAGTAATAGATAATTACTAAA
Source organism: Ophiocordyceps camponoti-leonardi (nom. inval.) (assembly GCA_003339455.1). Lineage (NCBI taxonomy): Eukaryota > Fungi > Ascomycota > Sordariomycetes > Hypocreales > Ophiocordycipitaceae > Ophiocordyceps > Ophiocordyceps camponoti-leonardi. Next base: position 40,574 of record PDHP01000110.1, on the reverse strand, counting down.
AAAGAGTTCTTTACTATTAATTTTAATATTTATTTATAATAATTTATAAAAGGATTCTCTATAGTCTAAATATAAGAATACCCCCTTTTTCCTTCCTCGTATATTCCCCCTTTCCTAACTCGATATTAGATTAAGCTAAACTCGGAATCCCTCCGGCTTTTAGTTAAATTTAACCTAAAGTCGATTAAATATTATTCTAACCTCCTATTATTATACTATCCTATTCCTCCCTTTATTTTCTTTATTTTATACTTATACTTATATCCTACGTAATATATCCTTTATCCCCCTTTATATTACCCCTAAGTAATTCCTACATAGTCTTTATTATAGCTTACGCTAAGTATAGCTATAGCCTAGCTATAGTATAGTCTATAATTATAATAATATTATATTAATATAAATAAATACTTTATTATATAAACCCCGAATATTAATTCTTTTATTAGTTTAATAACTCTTTTTAATAAGGCTTTATAACTACTTTTTACTATTTATATAATAATAAGTAATAGCTAGGGTAACTAGTACTTATTAAGTTTATAATACCGATTTACTTCCTTTTTTAAGAATTAACCTCTGCTAAAAAGTCTTATAAACCTAGCGAGCTTAAGGTTAACTCCCTAGTCTAGGTAATTAAGAAAATATATACTATAGTCTAATCGAATTCTTTACTTCTTATAGTCCTTATAGATTATTCGGTAATTATAAGTGTTTTTATTATATTTATTAAATATAATACTATAATAAATAAATACTAGGGTTAAATACTAAATAACTAATATAATATATATATATATACTATCTATAATAAATAAGGAATTATTATATAAATATATTACATAATTATAAATAGGGATATTCTCGACCTAGAAGAAGAATATAATTAAAAATATAAATATATATATAAAGACAAGAGGTTTTCCCTATATATTAATAAATATAAAATTCAATTACCTTTCCTCTTCTTTATTAAATTACTACTACTATTATTCTCTAATATAATTAATTATTCTACTATACGAACCTATTTTCTCCGCGCTTTACTACCGACAATCTCTTTATTCTATTATCTAACTTCCTACGAAGCAATTAATAATTCATTGTCTAAATAATCAAGAAGTACTATCCGACTTTCTATACTTATAATAATAAAGTAGATTTATAAAAAGAGGACTCTAAGTACTTTTAACGCGGATTAAACTAATTATCGGCTTATTATTACGAGTATTTACCTTTTATAATTTAACCTAAAAATTTATTATTTACTTAGTATATAGAACTTCGTTTTAAACGCCCTTAACTATTTATCTACTATTAAGACTAATACGAATTTATACTAATAAGACCTAGACTTTTAAATACTCGATAATATTTTCCTTTATCGCTAAGGCTATTATAAATCCTTCCGTTTATTAGGTATTTATTAATAGTTATCGCTCCGACCCTTATTATATAAAGATCCTATAAATAATCGCCGCTTATAAAGATATAGGCGATCTTTCTATCCTAGGAGAAGCGCTAATACTAAGCTAAAAGAGTTAAATTATAATAATAAAAAGAAAAGAAATTCTCTTTATTATAAAGGATAGTCTCTTTTATTATCGATTAAATATAGGCTATTTATTCTTTTATACTCTATAGTACTAGGTTTAAAGTATTATTATAACGACTTATAGTATAAAGAATTACTTAGGAGAAACTCGTATACTATAAGATCTAAAAGTATTCGCTATTAAGAATATTATTAAGCTTATTAGGGTTTATATTACCGGATATAAGGTATACTACCTTAGGTAAACGGATGAATAAATAATAGTAGAAATTCATATACTTATTAAAGTACCTAGTACTCCGATAAAACGGATTATAATTAACTTTATTATAAACCTACCGGTTATACTATTAGCTAGGTTTTTATAGGCGATTATAGGGTAGGATACGTACGATTATCTACTTATAGTTAATTATTTCTCTAGTAAGTATACTCTTTTAATCCCTAGTTATACTATTTATAAAACTACCTAGTAGGGGTGAATTTTAAAGTACTACCTCTTACTAAGCGACTAGGGGCTCCCTAGTATTATTATAAGTAATCGGGATTAAAAGTTTAATTCTATTATTTAATAAGAGCTTTAAAGCGCTTTTAGTATAAAAATAACTATAATAATAGTATACTATTTATAGGCTAATAGATTAGTAGAATAATAGAACTAAATAATTAAATTAAATTAAATTTAATACTAGGGGCTATAAATAGCTACTAAAACTATAATACTCGAACAAGAAGGAAAAATCCCCGAAGGGTAAAACCTTCTATACGGCTTAAGTACTAGGTAGGCCCTAGATAGGGCTAAGAACTTAATAAGTTAAGAGATAAAGCTAGTAGCTCGAAATTATACTAAGAGAAAAGGAAAAGGGGGTATAGGTTTATTATAAGGGGTTATATACCCCCGACCGTATTAGTATATATACTACCTAAGGGGGTATATACCTAGGTATATACTTATATAATAGTTAGTATATACCTATATAGCGTATAAGTATATACCCCCTCTAGGCGGTAAGAATTCTACTAATATATAATTAGTAACCTAACTCCTATAGGGGTATAAAAAGGGGGGTAGGCCCCCCCTTACTAACGTAGTCGCTCCTTCCCTAGGCAATTATAAATTAATCTAAGGTAAGTACCCCCTAGTAGAGGCTAGTAAGAAGGGACTAGGTAGTAGCTAAGTAGTTATAAACGCCCCGGGTTAGGAAGAGGGTAGCGTCGGGGTAGGGCTTATCGAGGGGCCTATAACGCCTAGCGCCGTAGGTAACCCTAAGCCTAAGCTAGAGGAGGCTAAGTAGGAGCCGGAGACTCCTACTCCGGTAGTATCTAGTCGTAGGGGTAAGTATAATTATAGTTATCCTAGGAAAAAAGGGTAGGGTTATAATCGTAAGTAGATAATAATATTATAGTCTTTATATTTATTAATAGTATATACCCCCTTTAGGTAGGGTTAGAGTAGAGGAATCGATATTATTATTACCCTAGTAAAGCTTAAGTATAAGGTTAAATTAATATAGCCTATAAAGTAAGAGGAATTATTTAACTAGGGTAATAGTATTATAGGGCTAGTTAAAAGCCTTATTATAATCCTAGTTATCCTAGATAGGAAGGCTATTCGAGTCGTATAAGGGCTAATCGGGGGTAATAAGGGGGTAGTAAAAGAAGACGTAAATCGGGGTTTTCTTCCCTATACTATAGTTATACCTAGGAGAAATTACTTTAGGGACCCTATACGTTTATAAGAACTAGTTAAGGCTAATTTATTTAGTATAAAGCTAAGTAAAGGCTAAGCTAAGAAACTTTAGGAGGTCCTTATAAATATAAAGGGTAGTACTAGGCTAGAGTAGGGGTAGGGTATTTACTAAATAGCTATAGGATTAATTATCCTTCTTAATCCTACTTTTTATAATTAATTAATAATAAAGCTATTCCTTATATAAGCGCTCCTTAAGAAGGTTTAGGGTTTATTTAAAAGTATTCTCTATAGCGTTAATACTAATCTAAAAACGAGTAAGAGTAATTATAAATTTAAGTATTATAATCTCTATTAATTATAATTATTATAGGCGATTATAGTAGTAGTAAGAGGACTTTTAGGCCTTAGCGGAGGTATCCCTAATCTTAGCTAAAAGCCTAGTAGTCTTAAGGCGATAATAAGTATAAACTATTTAATATATTAAGTAAAGGTTAATAAGGGGGATATATACCTTAGCCTTAAGATAGTATACTAGGATAGCCTTATAAGTACTTATAAGTACTTATAAGTATTTATTCTAGGTTATAATAAAATCCTTATCAAGTATACTTTATAAAGGCTCCTAGGGGGGCGTTAGCTATAAGTAGTTAATATACTTAAAGGCTATAACTAAGCGGATAACCTTTATATATATCTCCTTTACCCGAATTAGAGTATAACTATTAGAGTAAGTATAGGAACGACAAACTTAACCTTAATACAACCTCCCGACTTAATAGGACGTTTAAAGGGGAAGAGCTCCTTTCCCCTAGATAACTCCTAACCCCTAGAAATAAGTCGTAGAAGAGATATATACGAGGACCTTTATATATATATAGATAGAAATCTTCTATTACTTAGCTAGAAAAAGGTATACGGAATATAGAATACGATTCTACCTTATTAATTTAACTATATAATCCCTTCCTAGGAAAATAGCCTATTTAATACTAATTAGTAGTTATCTCGGTTTCTACTAAATAATTATAGATTAGTAAGAGTAAAGAGATAATTAGCTAAAGAGAACTAGGCTATTATACTAACTCCTCCTTCTAGCCGAATATCGTAAGCTAAGAAGGAAAAGATTAAATATACTAAAAAGATATTTAATAGAACGTCCGGTACGTTTACTAACCTATTAATATAACTAACTTTTACTTTAGTTTCTTATCCTTTAACTGTAATCCCTATTAAACCTTTAATCTTTTCTTCTTCCTATAATCTTAACCTTTAATTTATCCTATAAAGTTTACTTTGATTTTCTTAACTCTTACTTTCTTTACTAAGCTTACGTTAAATTACGTAATTCTATAATAAACCCCTACCTTTAAAGATAACTTCCTTAGCTCTAATAGACTAGTAAGAATCTCTAGCTCCCCTAGTATAGAATCCCCCTTCTACGGGACCTACCCCTGCTTATATATTGGATTATAAACCTGAATTCCTATTATACGAAGAAATAGTTCTTAATAGCCGTATCGATATACGTATTTAGAAATTAACTATAAGGCCTTAATTCTAGGACTCGGAACCTAATCTTATATAGGCCCTATTTATAGAGGAACTTATAACTTACGTTATAAGGGTTATCTACGATATCGTATATAACCCGCCTAGAGGAATTAACCTTTTATACCTCCTCCGTTATAAATTCGCTAACTAGTTAACCTACTAGTTTAACTAAGTTTATCGAACTTTCCGCCGAGAACTCCTTTATATAATAATAGAATACGACCTTATTCTTCCTAAATTATTATCCTTAAATAATACTTTTATATAAAAGATTATACGAATTCTAATACTTAATAAAACGCCTTAGGAGTCTAACTTAAACCCCCGATAATCCTTATCGCGTAGAATACGAACTCCTACCCCTTAAATAACTAACTCGACCTATCCCTAATCTTATTATTCCGCTTCCCTAGACTATTCTCTACCGGATTTACCCCTAACTCGTACCCTATTACTCGCTTATAATATACTAATAACCTATAGCGTTTCCCTTATCCGAGAATTTCGACCTTTATAGGTATCCCCTAATATCCGCTTTGAACCCCTAACTTAACTATAGATATATAATACTATCGACCTTACTAGATTTACCTCCGAAGACTTAGCGTTTATATTTCCTACTATTAGCTCTATTTATAACCTCCTACCTATATATATCGTTTATAATAGTAAAATTACTCCTAAAAAGGTTATTATATTCTAAAAGAGTTAGCGTTCGGTATAGAACTTCTCTAATAAGCTATATAATATCCTTTCTAATAAAATTAAAATCTTTATTAGCTATTATCGATAGATTAGTATTATTAAAGATTAGTTTTACGTAATTTTTCTAAATATCCTTATAGACTAGGCCTAGGACTACTATCTTAATAGTCTTAATCCTAACCTTACTTTCTATACGTTATACTATACCCTTAATAAAAGATTTAATACGAAGGCTAATTATACTAAGTATTAAATAGACTAGACTACTATTATATTCTAAATAATCTAATAATAGAACCTTAATATAACCGCCTTTTTAAATTTAGAAACCCTTATCGATAAACTTCGCCTTATCTAGAAGGCCTTTAGAAAAGGATTCTAAGGCGAGGACTAATTTTTTACTATATTAACTCGGGCTTACTATAGTATTCCCGAATTTAAAACCGCTATAATACTCTAAGCCCTAGACTCCGACGAATTTATTAACCGACTCTAATCTTCCTTCTCCCTTACTATAGGTAAAGATCCGATAAATACCTACTTTATAGACTAGATATATACTTATAATAGTATAATATACTAATATCCCCCCTTTAACCGAGGATTATAATATCCTACCCTAGGTACTTATCCTAACCCTTAGACCTATAGCTCCGGTTTAGCCTTATATACTCTATTCTAGCCCTATAGTAATAAGTATTACTTTATTTATTATAAGACCGGATACTAGTCTACGAACTACCCCCTGGCTAAAATTACCTAGGTTCGATAGACTTACTTATAGTTCTATAAAGATTTTAGTACTAAGGTACTTAAAAAAGCTATATTTAAGTAGTTCCTCGTTAACTACGAAGGTATATCCGAAGGATAGCCTTCTAAGGGTAAGATCGTTAACGAATATTAAAACGAAGGCGAGGAAAACACCTTATTTAATAAATAAGGTAAAGTATTTACCCTATACCTTACGATAAATTTATTTTTATATTAGCTTAAAGCCCTAGATATCTTTTAATAAAAAGCTTAGGAACCTACCTCCGCTTTCCTACTCGTAAATATATACTATAATACGTACTAAGGCGAATTATAGGATACTAGTACTACCTACGTCTTAACTATAGGTAGGGCTTAAGCTAAAGTATTTATCCGCGAATTTCCTTAGTATTTAATCGACTAGACTCCTAACTCTATAGTAATTAACTTTAGGGATAGTAAAACTATTTTTATAATTAGAACCCTTACCTTCGATAACCCTATTAATAATATTATATACTATATTCTAAATACTATTATACTATTCCTTTTCTCCTTAAGGGACGCGGATCGGCTATACGCTTACTTCGATAATATTTAGAACCGTATTATCTATACGGATAGCTCTATTATTCCTATAATCCGTAAGTAGGGATATACTTTCTTTAACCTCTCCTAGTAAGAATCCTATACGTATTTTTTAGAATTAGAACTCCGCTACTTTTATTAATATTTCGGATATTTATATACCGAACGTTTTTTCCGCTTACTTATAAATACTAGATATTTTAACTTCTTAGTAGCTATACTTTAAGCTATTTAGAAGTTCTATAAGTAGTACTAACTTTACGACTTAACTCCCTAATATTTTAAGTTTACGATTAAGGATAATTACGTTTTTAATTTCGAAGTTATTATTAATATCTTCTAGCTTAAAGGGAAACCGGTCCTTTACGTTATCGACTAAGTAATTAGCTTCTAGGCTATAGTATAACTACTTTCGTTTATAATATAGGCTATATAGAACGCGCTTTATAAGTACTAGATTTATACGTATTAGGGACCTCCCGATATTATTATATATAACCCTAGGACGAACTTTATATCTAATAAGTTTAATACGTTAACTACCTTTATAGGAATTTCCTACTACTAAATACTAGTAGAAGCTTATTAGGTAGTTAGTAAGATCGAACGAGCCTATTATCTACTATACTACGTTTACGATATTCTTTATTATAACCTTTTATTAACTACCGATAACGTAAGCCTCCTATAGATAGTTATTAAGGCCGTTAATAATACTATTAGCCCTAATAGCCTTATTCTAATACTCTTAGTATTCGGAGCTTACCCTAGGATATCGGCCGACTTACCCCCTTTACCTTCTACGGTAATACGGGCTAAGGCTATCCGATAAATAATAATAGATCTCTATAAATTCTAGGTATAATATACTATATAATAGGCGCTTAGTACCCATAATAGACTAGATACTCTCTTAATACGATTATTACCCCTTTAGAGTAATATACTTATTTTCTATAAGAAATAAGGCTAATAGGGACCCTATACGCTAATAGTATATAATAGTACTAACGTTATTATTAATATTAATTCGAAGCCTACCCGGTTTCGTACTATATACGTTAAGCCCTTTTATAAGCTATACGCTACTCCCTTATCCTCCCGAATCTATCTTAACCTTCTACCTCCCCCCTATAACTATAAGGTATACGAGTAATTTATTACCTAGAAGGAGAAAAACGCCCTCGACCTCGTAATAGCTCTCTATAGTAAAGGCGTTATTACTATACCTAGTACCCTATTTTAGGCCTCGGATAATAAGGAACTTATTAAGCTTTAGGCTAAGAACGTTTTTTCGTTTATACGTTTTAATCCGGAGAAGTATTCTAGGGTCCGAATTTTTAAAACTCGCCTAGTATAAGAAATTAAAGGTAAAAACGAATAACCTTATAAAAAGTCTCGACTAATAGTCTAAGGTTTTAATAATAATAATAAGAAGACGATTTTAATTTAATCGCTAACCCTATTTTATATAAGCTAGCGCTTAATCCTAATTCTTAGCCCTCTTCTTTATTACTCGTTCGGAATATAATATAAACTCCGCGATATTATATAGGTATACGTTTAGTCTTACGATTTATTATCCCGATTAATCCTTATTACTCTCCTTTTAGAACTTTCGTTATAATATCTAAAAAGTACTATTCTTTAAATCTATTACCCTTTATATAGCCTAGCTAAGTCTAGCCTATATTAGTTTAAAATATACTTAATATACTATTATTCCCGCCTTTATATAATTATATCCTCTTATAACCCGTATTTATTATATACTCTAGTAAGCCTAGACTCTTTTAGGATTATAGGTTTTTAAACGGATAATACCTTATCCTTTACCTTATTAGCCTTCTCCCGCCTTAAGGAAGAGGCTTTAGCTAAAGCTAAATTCTAAGTAAAGCCGAAATTAATCCTTATTATTAATACCCTTTTAATATTTAACGGTAGGCGTATTAGCCTTAAGGACGATTCGATCGTTTTTCGGTAAAAAGGGTAGGCTAAGTAGTTAGCTACTTACCTACCCGCCGCTTCGGATTTCTACTATATATATATCTCGTAATACGCTTATACGGTATATATCGCCTCGATCTATTAACCCGAGGTAGCCTATAACTTTTCTATTATTATATAAGTCTAGGTACCTACCGAGGAGGATACTAAGGCCCTAAATTTACGCTTTTAATAGTAGATTAATAATACCTAGCGAGGACTCTACTTTATTCCCCTTAACCCCTATAATTTATAATTATATATATTTATAAATAGTTTATTTATAAATAATTATAACCTTATATCCTAGTTAGGGTTTTTAATTATCCTAGCGAATAAATCCCGGTTAAATATATTAAGTTTTATAATCGATAGTAATATTATATATTAGTCTTTAACTAAGTATAAGCGGGTTATACGGAGTATCCTCGCTAATAAGTTATATAGTATCGTTTAAGGTATTGACTCTAGCCTTATACTCTATTCGACCCTTTAGGCGATTATTACTAACCTTAGTCTTCCCCCTATTCCTCTAGTACTATATACCGACTCGTAATCCTTATACGAATATCTTAGTAAACTCGGTTCTATAATTAAGAAATAACTAATAATAAATATCCTAGCTTTCTATAATTCGTTTAAAAATAAGGAGATCTTAGAAATCTACTAGATTAATAGAATTAATAACCCTATTAACGCCCTTACTAAGAAGGGACTTAATTCTACCCTTTAGCGTTTTATTTTAGAAAACTATTTTTCCCTTCGGGTAAAGGGGATAATAAAGCGTAAAACTATAACCCTAGTTTAATTTTATATTTATTAATCTATTTTATTATATTTTAGAGTTATATTAAATATACTTAATAATTTCGTACTATTATATAATTATTTTTAATTTTATTAATTCTTATATTATTAAATTATTATTTTTACTCTATTTTATACGATTTTAACTCTCTCCCTTTTACGTACCTATATTACTTATTAGACTATTTTATAATTTTTCTTACCCCTTAGTACTCTTCCTAAAACTAGTCTATAATATTATAATATTTAGCTATATCTAGGGCCTTAAAGGCTATAAGCCTTTTTTCTATCGACCGGAATAACCTACTATTTTCGTTAAATTAAACTATCTACGCCTTAATAAGGGTAGGGAATAGTATATTAATAGGGGTTACTCTAATCGAATAAAGCTTACTAGGAGATAATATATTATCGTACCCGATAATAAAACTATATTATAATAAATACTTCCTTTCGTCGTCGTCCGAAATAAAGAGACTTTCCTCCTTAAACTTATTATAGATTATTATCGCTTATATTAGGTTATCCCGTATATTCGTAATATTATCCTTATAATCCTTATTAGTAATAAGTATTATAGCCCTAGGAGTCGACTCTAGCCGGACTAGAGGTAATTATAAGGAATAAGCCCTTATATAACTAGCCTAGATATAGGATTTATAGGCCCCTCCTTAATACCTAGGAATAGAGATATAAGCTATAAACGGATAATAAGCTTAGTAATAAAGGTCGTATTATCGATAATAAATATAGTTAATATCCTCGTATACTTAGACTAGGATCCTTCTAAAATAATTCGGATAATAGATTATTTTAGTAAATATTCTATCGAGGGGGATAATAATCTTAATACGTAAACTAATATTAACTAAAGCTTACTAAAGGACTTCGTCCTTAGCTATTTATTTAATATTAATATCTTTTTTATCGACTTAATACTTTAATACTTACGTTATAAGAAAAAGCTCGTATAGTAATATAAGTAGGTATTATCCTAGTTAATAGTTCTATAAGATAATACGAGCCTTTAACCCGAACTTTAGAAATAATAATATCTATAATATAGGTAGTAAAAATAATACTCGATAAATAGGAAAAGTATAAGATAATAAGAAGAACCGAAAGGAAACGGTAGAAATAACTCGAGAGAAACGAAGGCGTAGGCGCTTAAAAAGCGGATATCGAAGAAAAGGGAAAGGGAAGAAACGTAAAGAAGAAAAGGGAAGAAGGAAGAAGAAGAGGGGAAAATACAATATATTAACTACGAGATAACTTATATACTATTACCTATACTCCTTTTCCTATAAGTATACGGTTTAGTTTCTAATATAGCGGTTAAAGTCCTTATAAAAGAGGACGTAGTAATATTTACCCTATTATTTTCCTAGTATTCGCGTTAAACGGGGGTTTTTATATAGAGTTTTTAATATTTTAGGGGAATAGTTAACTTATACTAGTATATATATAAGGTAAGGTAAATAACCCCGTACTTACTATAAACGAATACGATAAAAGAAAAGATTATAAGTATTAGAGTAAGTATAGGAATAATAACCTTAACCTTAATATAACCTCCTGACTTAATAGGACGTTTAAAGGGGAAGAGCTCCTTTCCCCTAGATAACTCCTAACCCCTAGAAATAAGTCGTAGGAGAGATATATACGAGGACCTTTATATATATATAGATATGGATCTTCTATTACTTAGCTAGAAAGAGGTATACGGAATATAGAATACGATTCTACCTTATTAATTTAACTATATAATCCCTTCCTAGGAAGACAGCCTATTTAATAATAACCCTATATAGAAGTAGTTAGCCTAATAAAGGCTAGTGCTTACTTTTTAAGTTTAATTATAATCTATTTAAGGTAAGTATATTATTAAAGCTTCTTATAAATCTAAATTCCTAAAAGGTAGGCTAATTATATAAGCTAAATAAAGTTAGCGCTAAAGTAAAGCCTAATCGTATTAGCCTACCTTAATTTTATAAAATAGATAAGTTCGCTTTTTATTAGCTAGAAGAATATTTTATATTCTATTACCTATACCTCGTAAACCTCTTATACGCGCTTAAGCTAGTATAAGGCCTAGGCCCTAGTATACCTAATACTAAGGATATTCGTATTATCGGTAAAGCCTATTAGGATAATACTAAGTAGGGTCTTAAGGTAGTAGTATAATAAGGTAATATATAAAAGGAAAAAAACTAGGAAAAGGGGGGAGCCCTAGGGGACCCCTTATACGATAATAGTAGCCTTAGAAAGGCGTTTATTAAACTTAAGTCTTAATAAGCGGTTTATAAAATAGGAATAAAAAAAGGCTAAGAGCTAAGGGGGGAACCTAAGAGTATTAAGCGTTTATAGGAGCTTATCGTATAAAACGTAATTAAAAGCCCTTATTAAGTCTAGTATAAAAAGAAAGGCTATACTATTATTACTCTATATTATTTAAATAGCCTTACTAAGTATAAGGATAATTATATTTATTAATTTATTCCGTTTATTACCTATTTAGCTATTAGGTAGAATATTACTAGTCTCTACCGTATTTAAGATTCTTTAGGCTAGGATAGTCTTTAGAACTTTACTAATAGTATTAAGTAGAGAAATAGGTTAGTAGTTACCCGGCGTATAATATACCTCCTTTTTCTTGCCTGCCTTACGTAGTACGCTTATTATAGAGGTTCTATACTATCGGGGAAAATAGCCTAGCCTAGTATACCCTTAGAATAGCTTTTAGAGTATAAATAGGAGGGGGTGCCTATAGCCTTTAAGGAATCTAATCGGTATCCCGTCTAGCCTAGCCGACTTCTACGATACGATAGAGGAGAGAGCTTTCTAGACGTCCTAGGTAGTAATATCTTAGGAGAACTAGATAATAAAAATAATAATTCGGCTTATATATATTAAAAACCCGACCTTAGATTAGAAAATACTAATCTTTATAATATAGTAGAATTTAAATTCCGCTTATAACTTTAATACGAAAATAACTACTTATATATACCTATTTAAGTACTTATTATATTCCCTAATTAAATCTATAGATAAGGCTATAGTAAATAATATACTATACCTATAAGAAGCTATACGCTAGTAAGCGGAGCTTATAATAAACCTTATAATTATAAAGGCTAAAAGGTAATATAATTTAAAATACTAATTAGTAATCCTCTAGGCTAGTTAAAACGTATATTTCCGGCTATATAAGGGGTATTATATACTAGAAAGACCTATAAGGAAATAATCCTAGTAGCGTAAAAAACCCTATTTTATTAAGCGAATAGTTAATCCGCTTACTACCGAATTAAAGCTCCTAGTATAGACTTAAATATACTTGGTTATTTTTATAAAATACCTATAACTAGCCTATAAGGGGTATTTTAAGGATAACTAGCCTAGGGCTATAAAGGTAGTATAGGATTTATTAAAGAGTATAGGAAATAATAACGTTTATTATAAGATTAATTATATTATTAAAACGAGGGAGTAATATATTAGGCGCTAATATATTCGGGAGTATTTAGTATATTAGAAGGAATAAGAGGCTAATTATAATTAATAGGTTACTTAATAGTATATCTTTTTATAGCGATTACTATTTTTAAAGTATAGTAGGCTAATAGCCTATTATAGAGGAGGAGATCCTCGTAATTAAGAAAGGCGAGTCCTAGGAATATAACTCCTTTAAGCATAGTACTTTATAAGAATACCCCCTTTTCCCTTCCTTGTATATCTCCCTTTTTAACTCGATATTAAATCGAGCTAAACTCGGAATTTATCCGGTATTAAGTTAAGTTCGACCTAAAGTCGATCGTATATTATTCTAACCTTTTATTATTATATTATCCCGTTTCTCCCTTTATTTCCTCTATATTATACTTATACCTATATCCTATATAATATATCCTCTATTCCCCCTAATACTACCCCTAAATAACTCCTACGTTATCCTTATTATAATTTACGCTAAGTATAGCTATAGCCTAGTTATAGCTTAGCCTATAATTATAATAATATTATATTAATAATATTAAGTTAAGCTAAACTCGGAAATTATCTAGTATTAAGTTAAATTTAATATAAAGTTAATTAGATATTATTCTAACCTTCTATTATTATATTATCTTATTCTTCTTTTTATTTCCTTTATTCTATATTAATACGGGAATACCTATATCCTATATAATATATTCCCTATCCCTCTTATTTATTTATTTAGTTATACTAGGGGCTATAAATAACTACTAGAACTTTAATAATAATCGGGTAGGAAAAACCCTTAAGGGGAAGAAAACCTCCCTACTATAGGGGGATCGGAGGTAGTATAAAGGCGTATAGGGAGAATAATAATATAGGAAAAAATAGGTTAATAGCCTATAAGGGTAGTATAAAGGAAAAGGTAGGTTTAGGTAGGTATAAAGTAGGGCGGGGTATATACTAGTATGTACTAGTATATACTAGTATATACTACTTAAAAAGGAAGGTTAATCGGGTATATACTAAAGTATATATTTTTTAAAGCTATAATTAATAATCTCTAAGGGGGGTTATAAAAGGGAGGCTTTAGTTATTATTACTATAGGTCGTTAAGCCGTATTTAAAGTATAAAAGTAAGTAAAGAAAACTAAATATTAAAGCCCGTATTAACCCGTATTATAGCTAAAATACCCCTTATATATCTAGAGCGCGACTTCGTATATAAGACGACTTATAAATAATATATTAGCCGCCTTATTTCTAGTATTAAACTATATTAAGATTAAGTAAATAAGTAATTATTAGGCTTAACTAGGGTATTATATAACTAATAGTTATAAATACTAGAAGTATAGTATATTACTATTACTTATTTAACCGAATCGCTTATTGGCTTATAGAAGATAATAATCTTAGGGCTATAATAATCGCGGTTATAGTATTTATTTAATAGGAGGAATTTTTTAGGGAGTTAGTTAAGGTAAGGATACTTTATAGAGTAGGTTAGGGTAAGGCTAATATAAAAATAATAATATAGATTAATATAATAAGTTAAGAATACGTAGGCGGTTATATATATAATAAAGGTATAGGATTAATATATATCCTAGGCTATTATAGGGAAGGCCTTTTAATTTCGACTTATTATTAATACTATTACTAAAGCTAATAATTAAAAATAGGAGGTAGTACCTAGGGGGGATAATATTCGGAATATTATTATAGCCTTATCGGCTATTACTTAGGAGGATTATATTTTTCGAGTATAATAGATTAACTTTATAGAATAGCTTTTTAGAGCTAAATACGTATTACTAAGGCCTATAAGTTTATAGCCTATTATATATATACTAAATAAGTATTAGGGGTTAGTATTAATTAACCTTTTTATATTAACTATAGTCTAGTCCTACCTTAGTATTAGTATATAAGTAATCCTACCCCTATATTTCTATTAATCTATTACCCTTATTTTATATATAAAATACGCTTAGTAATACTACCCCTAGAGGCGGTAATACCCTAGTCGTTAATATATAGGCTAGGAATAATAACGTTAAGGCTAAAGAAGAGGTAATAGGTAAGGGAAATAAAAGCAAAAAGTTATTAGCCTAGGCTTATAAGTTAGTCGAGGTATTAAAGTATAATAATAGGTTAAATAATAATAATAAAGCCTTAAGTAAGGAGGTAGAAGAGGAGCTACCTACTCCTATTTATAATTATAATTATCCTTATAACTAACCCTTTAGTTAGGCTATTAATTGGGGATATATTAAGTATAATTATAGTTATAGCTATACCTATTAAAATAAGCGGACTTACGAATAATTAATAGAAATAATTAATAAAAAAGGTATATAGGTAAAAGAGTAATAATTAAGGGATTAATAGTTATACTTTATAAGTCCGTATTACCTTTAATAACCCCCCCTATAAGAGTAAAGTATTAGGGTAAGGTCGAACTATTATAAGTAGCCTAAGGGGAGAAACTATCGGGTAATACGGCTAATACTACTAGTATTATCTAATATAATAATATAGTCTTTTTAATCCTATATAAATTGCCTATAGGGTCCGAGTAAGGGTTTATAAGTAGATATAAGTAAATAATATAAGAAAATATAAGTAGGGTCCTCGAGACTACCCTTATAAGAGTAATAATAAAATACTATATTAAGAATATATTAGGTTTATAAGAAATAATTAAGGCTAATTTACCCTATATAAAGCTATATAAGGGGATTACTAAGGAATTTTAGAAGACTATTATAAATATAAAGGGTAAACCCCTTCTAAAAGTAAGGTAGTTTATTAATAGAGTAATTATATAATTAATTATACTTTTTAAAGTAGCCCTTTTAAGAGTACTAGTAAATAAACTACTCCTTTTCGAATTAGGTATTAAGCTTAGGTTATAATTATATCTTAATTATACTATTATTAACCTAGGCCTTCGAGGCTACCTAAAGCTCTTATAGTATATAATAGGGATAGTATTAGTACTAGTAGTAGTACTTACCTACTACCTAAGAGGATATAAGGTTAGTAGTATACTAGGTAAAGTAAGCTTACCTACTAGTCTTAAGGAGTTAAAATATTTAAATAATATAATAAGTAAAGTAAATATTAAGGGGGGGGGATAAATACTTTTACTTTTATATAATAAAGGGGGGTAGTTTTATAAGCTCTTATAATTACCCTAAGGTACTTAGCCTAGGTTTATATAAGGGCTTTAATAATAAGCCTATATAAAAGTCCTCTTAAGGCTAATATACTAGAAACGTAGGTAAAGCTAAAGGTAATAATAGAGTAAATAACCTTAATATAGACTTTCTTTACCCTTATTAAGGTATAGCCCTAAGTAAAGACTATAATCCTAATAAGGGTAAAATATTAATACTTAAGTTTATTAATAAGGAATTATTAGTATACTTATTATTAGAGTTTATAATAAAGCCGGATACTAAGTATATAGGTAAACTAAATAAGTAGGATTTAATCTCCCCTAAGTTAAAGCTAAATCGTATTAGTCTATTTAATACGTATAAAGTATATTAGCTTATTCTTAACCGGCTAAAATATTATTTTATATTTAATAGCTTATATTATATAAATTAGCTAAGCCTAGTATAGTTAATAAAGGATTTATACTTTATTTTATTTAATACTAAGGATATTTATATTATTTATAAAGCTAATTATAAATAGGCTAGGGATTTATATAAGTTATTAATAGAAAGAAATTATATAGAGAAGGAAGAGTATTAGAAAGAATAAGGAGTTTTAAAGAACCCTCTAGGTAATCTAGAATAGGTTTAATATACAATTATTAAATCGGAGGTAGGAGGTATAATTAAAAAAGTAAGAATAGAGAAAAACGGTTATTTAAGCCGGGAAGCTAAGGGTATTTATAATTATAAGGAGTTTATTATAAGAAATATAATCGAAAGTATTAATAAGGTTAAAAAATAAAAGGAATAAAGTCCTCCTAGTTATTTAGCTAGACTATATAGCCTTTATAATTATAAAAATAAATATATTAATAGACTTTTTCCTATAATTACTTATTTAACTATTTAGTAGAATACGTACCTTCTTTAATACGGTTATAAGCTAATAGGTAGGAATAGTCTCTAGGATTTTACTAATAGTATTTAGGAACGAGATTAAATAGTAATTACCCGGGGTATAATATATAATAGCCGACTTTCTAGACTTATAGAAGATAAAAATAATAGACTAATAATAAGAAGAGGGAAAGTATATAATATTAAGGTACTCTTAAAAGAGCTTTTAAAGGATTAAAATAAACGGTTAATTATACCCTTTAAGGAATCTAATAAAAATCCTATTAGGGCTAGTAGATTTCTAAAAAAATAGAGAAAAAAGACTTATAAATATCCTCGGAGGTAATTATTTAATTAATAAAGAATTCCGGTTTAATAATAAAGAGGCTAAATAATAAAGCCTTAGTAAAGGGGTTAGAAAAGAACTTTTTAATAAGAAGGGCGGCCTTTAAGGAAAAATAAGTCTAAAAAGGAGAATTAGTATCCTATTAAAAGGAGGGTATATAAGTCGGTTTTAGGGGGGCTTAGTTTTAAAACTAGGCTTAATACTTAATAGCCTATAAGAAGGAGCTATTACCTAATACGCTATCGAGAAAGCTACGCTAAATACTCCTCTAAGCCTGGTATATAATAGTTTTTTATACTCTTATTACTTTTTAGTATTCTTACTAATAGGAATCTAATAAAAAGGCTTTTTAGTAATAATAAAGCCTTTTCGCCTTAATAATAACCTTAGCTATTTATTTATTTTACTAAGTTTATTATAAGTAGAAAGTATAGGTTTATAATAGGATTAATAATTATACTATTTCCTTAAAGTAATAATAAAGAGTCTAAAAAAGGCTTTAATCTTAGCCTTTATACTTATATAGTATTTTATAGGTTAAAGCTAATTTTTAGTCTTAATACGAAAGAGTTTAATATAAAAGGACTTTTAAATCCGGATAAGGGTATTATTAAACTAGGTATTAGTCTTAATATAAAGGATTTAGGGGATATAATTAAAGCCTATAAGGTTAATATTATTACTTATATATAAAGTATAATAACCTAAAAAGGCTTAGGCTAGGTTAATAATACTAGTATACTTACCCTAGACTTCCTAAGTAATCTCCCCTATAAGTATAAGGAGTCTAAGCTAAAGCCGAATTATAGCCTTTAAGAAGTCGTTTACGCTAGGGGAGGATTTTTTAAAAAAGTCCTAAAAGGGGTAATAGAGGTTAAAATCGCTAAGAATAAAGGACGAAATAGTATTAACGGCGGGTAAAAGGCTTTTTAGCTAGAATAGGGGGCTAGATCGGATAATATTAGGGGTTAAGTAGACTAAAAGAATATAAAGTAGGGAGTCGAGGTAAAAGAGGATCCCTATTATATTAAGCCTAGTAGTAATAGGCGGCTAAACTAATTAAGTTCTAGTTTTTAAATATAGATTATATTATAATCTATAGAGGTATATAAAAATAAGGCTATAAGATAATTCTACTTTTATATATTTTAGTAAAGGGTTTTAATTCTTATAACTAGGTAAAGGGGATAATTATTTATAATAAGTCTAGTATATAGTTAAATACCGGTTATTTTATACCTTATCTACTAGTTAATTATACTTTAGTACTAGTATAAAAGTAGGCTTTTAATTAGATTATAACTAGCTAGGTTAGAATCTCTTCCGAGTAATAATTATAATAAATCTATTTTTATTTATAAAGGGGGTAGAAGAAGGTATTAAGGGGGATTTAAAGTATTAGGGGTAGAAAGGGTAGTTTTCCTATACTTAGTCTTAGTAATAGTATAATATAGAGTAATTATAAGCCTAGGAGGGGTAATTCCCTTAGTAAAAAATATAGTATTTCGTTTTATTATCCGGTTTAACGGGGTAAGTATTCTTTCTACCCTTATATAATATAGCTTTATATAGGCTATACTTAGCTTTCTCCTTATAGTATACTATAATATAACCGAATTCAAAGTATTAATAGTATTATTGGGAGCGTATAGTATTATTATAAGGCTTTATATAAATAATCTTAGTATTAATAACTAGGCTATTATAATATAGTTTATTTATATTATAAATACTAATAATACTAATAATAAGGCTTATACGAATAGTACCTTTAATACGGGGCTAAAGTATATAAACTCGGGTAATATTTACCTTATTAACCTCCTGAATAATCTTTAGGAGTTCGTTTTTATCCTTAAAGACGGTTATACTATAAACCCCTTTTATAATAATAGTATAAAACCTTTAATTCTAAATAATACCCTTACTAAAAGCGGTTAGGATTTAATCGGATTATTTAGTAAATTTCTTATAATTAGGGTTAAAAGTAATAATAATATCCTTATTAGGGAGTTAATAGGCGGTTATAATAGCCTAGTACTTGAGTATATTATTAATAATGCGTATAATCTCCTATAGGCTTAGTAAAAGGGTATTTTTATTTTATATAATATCTTTAACTAAAATAATAATTTCGTAGTTATAATAACTTAGAACTAGTTTAATTATAATTAGAGTACTTATTATAATTATATTAGCTTATATTTAAATAACTCTTAGGGGGCTAGTTTTATTTAGTATAAGGGCTTTCTAGATTACTTTTTATATTATTATTTTAATAAATTTAATAATATTAGCTAAAAGATAGGTTAAAAAAGTAAGTCTAGGCTTAGCCCTTTTATAAATATAAAGCTTTATACTAAGTATATTAATAATCGCCTAAACTTAGTAAAAAAGATTTTAGGGTATTACCCCTATAAGCTTATTATATACCTTTTTAAGAACTATATTAAATAGGACTTATAATAGCCCCTTCTTTAATATATTAATTTTATAATCTTTATTAAACTACCTTTAGCTAGTTTATAAATACTAGGTAGACTAGGTTAGGCTTACTATACTTTTATTAATTACTATTAGGGCCTCCCTTACCCCGATTAGCGCCCCCCCTTCCCCCGAGGAGGATATAAATTACCTTAAAAAATAGAATCATAATTATAAGAGAGAGAATAGCTAATAATAGGTCCTTCGCCTATTATATATAAAGTTTTTATTAGACTTTACTAAATAACCGAGAAATATTACTATTCCTCTTAATATTACCCTTAAATAACTCTTATATAATTCTTATTATAGCTAATACTAAGTATAACTATAATTTAGCTATAGTTTAGTTTATAATTATAATAATATTATTTTAATATATATAGAGTCTTTACTATAAGGAATACTAGTATTATTATATAATAGCCTATAAATCCTTAGATTAGAATCTTTTTTTT
This sequence comes from Ophiocordyceps camponoti-leonardi (nom. inval.), assembly GCA_003339455.1. Lineage (NCBI taxonomy): Eukaryota > Fungi > Ascomycota > Sordariomycetes > Hypocreales > Ophiocordycipitaceae > Ophiocordyceps > Ophiocordyceps camponoti-leonardi. The sequence goes on along the minus strand of PDHP01000110.1, from coordinate 20,101 downwards.
AATTTTATAAAAACTTATAATAAGTATTATTATTACTAGATTTTATAATAAATAGTACCTTTTATTATCTTTTATATATTTTACTTATATTTTATTATAATAATTAATAAATATACTTTTATATAATAGTACTTATAACCTAATATAAGTATAATAAATCTATATTATATATATAAACTCTATAATTTTAATACTATTATTTAAAAACTATTTATACTCCTAATTATTATTAAATAAATAGGTATCTAAGTTATAAGTATTCGGGCTAAACCCTATATAAGTCTATAGACTCTATTATTTTAGTATTTATAATATATTATACTATTTTAAGCTCTTAAATAACTAATTAAATCTAATATAAAGTTTCTAACCTTGGCTTTTCTTTTTAATACTATAACTTTAAAATACTTCTATAATACTTATTTACTAGTCTAAAATAGTTCGGAAACCCTTTTTAATATTCCCGATTACGCTCTAAGCATTCATCTTCCTATCGCCCGTTATATCGGGTCTATCGTCTAGACGCGCCTATCCTGCGTATTGTCGTCCATTCTAAAAATTTGATGACTCGTCAATCATAACAGAGTTTATCCTTGTCGGCGCCTTACGATGTCAATGGCCTCTACGCCGGTGTCACCGAAGAACTGCAAGGTGAAGTCGCCGTCTCCCGGAACTCCCATGTTCGGCTGCGGTAAGTACATACGTCAACAAACGATTTTCACAGAGCCTCTGACCAAGAAATATACCTATAGAGCATGTGCAGCTTCTACTTTCACAGGGCCAGGAGGTTATGAATAGCTCGATCGCCCACTACAAGATGATACTGCGTTGTATCATGGATGTGGCTCCGATCGTGGCCCAGACTTCTACAAATCACGAAGGCCGCCCTATCACATGCTTGACGTCGAACTTTTTGTGTCTGCAGTGTCCTACCATCGTATTAGAAGACGATCGCTTGAAGCACGGCTCCAAGAAATCACATCGCTTTTGTGAGTACCCGGAACAGACTCCTTGCGTGAATGCGACATTGACCGATTGGCAGACGTGGATTCTCGAAACGGCTGTCTTTATTGCCAAGTTTGCGATGACCTGGTTTGGGATCCGACTCTCGAAGAACTTCGCGTGCGCAAACTCGGCACAGGATCGTTTTCAGGTTTGTGAACCGAGCACTGAAAACGCAACTTGCTCGAGGTTTTGTAACCGTTATGCACTCACAGGTCGAAAAAGGAAGCACACTGAGTTGTTCACCGGCTCAACTAAAGACGATACTCGATATATCAGCGCCAATACCGTGATGCCTTCGTGCCGGGCCAATGGTCTTCGTGGAATTTACAATGCTGGAGCCACCTGCTACCAAAACGTTGTGCTCCAGAGTTTCCTGCACAATCCACTGCTCCGCAACTTCTATTTAAGTGACGGGCATCAGAGTAATGACTGTCACGTCCAGCATTGTCTGAGTTGCGCCATGGATGACATGTTCCAAGACTTTTATGCGTTGGAGAACACGAATGGATACACCGCTGCGAACATTCTTTCCGGATTTTGGATATCAGAGAAGAAAGCTTTCGAGAATCTCGTTACCACGAAGGAACAAGACGCGCACGAATTCTTTCAATTCCTGGCTGAGGAGCTTCACGAGCGCAATGGTGACGGAAAAAGGCCGGAAATCGGGAGCGAGCACAGCTGCAACTGCATCATTCACCAGACTTTCTACGGCAAGATGCTAACAACCACGACTTGCCAAAATTGCAAGGGCACGAGTCACACTGTTCAGTCCTTTCTTGATCTCAATCTCGGACTGGACAGTCTGGCACACAAGCGCGTTAAGAAACCTAGCCAGAACATGCCGGCTCTGGCGCTGACCGACTGCCTGGACGAGGAATACGTCAAATTCGATAAATGCGAGTATCGCTGCCATAATTGCTTCTCCTCACAACAAGCCAAAAGATACACGAGCATCAAGCTTTTACCCAATGTGCTGTCCATCCAGCTGAAAGTGAGTGAGGCCTGGCGCAGTCTTCACAGATCCTAGGTCACATCTACTTAACAATCATATTATAGCGATTTGAATATAAGCAGGGAAGACACGACCGAGCGGCGTCTAAGATTGATAACGTTGTCCAATTCCCCCTCCAGCTTAACATGTTTCCTTATACGAACCGCGTTCGAACCTCTGAGGGTCGCGATAACTTGGAGCTGGAGAGATCATGCATGTACGATCTCCTCAGCGTCGTCGTTCACGTGGGGGAGATTGAGACCGGCCATTATGTCTCATATTGCCGCGTTGGAGACCAGGTGACTCGAGTCAACTTTCCACACTTTGACTACCTTGACGTTAAATGATACTAATGCTGGCATACGTCGTAGTGGTTCAAGTTTAACGATCATAAGGTTGAATTAGCCAGCGTCTCGGATGTGCTTGGGGCCCAGGCATATTTGTTGTTTTATATAATACGATTTCTCTCATAGATTTTTAGTATAATTAAAATGTAAGTATTCTAAGAATTTTTATATACTATAGTATTATAGATATATTATTTAAGTAAATAAACTGAGTTTTATTTTATATAAATAAAAAGAAAGTATAAAAACTTATAATTTTTAAAAAAAAATATATATAATTATTATAAAATAATACTTTTTAGGTTTATAAGAAATACTTAGGAATAATATAAAATTAAATTAATAAGACTTTTAATATAAAGAGTTTAAAATTTAAATAAAACTTAATTTTATTTAACTATAGTATAATAGTTTATAAAAAGTTTTAATTAACTCTAGAGATTTACTTACTTAATATTAAGGGGCTAAGTATAGGGTAGGAGCTCTAATAACTAGACTTAAACAAATTAATCTAAGGTACTAAGCCTAGAACTAGGCTAACCTATTTAGTTATATATATTCTTCTACTTTATAATAGTCTCTATTCCCCTAAGAATAATAGTTAACCTATACTATATTAGGTTAATCCCTAAAACTATAGTTTTAAGTATTATAAATATATAAGTATATAATCTATATTATAAAAAATAGGACCCGGTCTAAGCTTTATACTAAGGTAAGTTTAAGTCCTAAGACTAGAATATAACTAAGGTTAAAAACCCTTATATAAGGTTTTCCTTATATATATAATTACCTATAACCCTATCTAATAAGTATATAAAAGGGTAGGGAAAAAAACTCGAATAAAAAAAATATAATTAGGAATATAAGAAAAGAAAAAAAAGGAAAAAAAGAATAATACCGCCTTAATATAAAAAAAATAATAATAATAATAGCTATAATAATACTAATAATAGCCCGGATATTATTTCCCTAGGAGTAGTACTTATAGTATCGGTAGGGGTTAAGCCTCCCTAAAGAGGGGAGACCCCTATTATACCTAAGAGGGTTAAGCCGGCTATAGCTATAATAATAATAAAGGGTAGGGGTAAGGGTAGTAAAGGCCTAGGTATTAATCTATTAGGAGTAGTACCCGTAGAGATAAGGGGGGTTATTCCTTCTCTAGAAGGGGTAAGCCTAATTATACTTATATAGGCTAAGCCGGCTAAAAAGATAATAAAGGAGGCTATAATAAGGCTAGTAATAATAATAGCGATTAGGGTAAAAGAAAACGCTATAATATTATATATATTTAATAAAATAAAAATAGTATACGCTTATATAATAAAGGCTTTTAGAATAGAAAGCTATTCCCTTTATAAGGCTAAGGTAAGAATTATTAGGGAGGGATTAAAAGGGCGGAGGCTATAGGCTAATAAATATAATAACGATATTATTTAACTAAGTTAAAAAGGCTATAAGCTACCTCTTACTATTATATAGCCCCTATTACTTATAATAGCTCTACCCCTTATAATAATAATAATAATAATAAGGAAGATAATTATAATAGTAATAATAGTAATAATAATAATAATAAAATAATTATAATAAAGGGGGGTAATATTATTTAAGGTAATAATAATAATAATTATAATAATAAGGGCGGTTATAATAATAAGAATAAAAAAGAGAATAAAGAGAAAAAAGTAGAAGACGATAATAACGCCCCCCTAGTCCTAGCGCCGAAGAAAATACTAATAAAGAAAACGGAGATTACCCTAGGTAGGGCGGATTAAACTATACTATATATTTATTATATTTCCCTAAACTAATAATACCTTAATTAGATTAATCTAATACTATAAAAGGCTAAGTATAACTATATTAACTATACTTATATATACTACCTTTATTATCCTATTACCCCCCTCTAGGCCTATATTTATTATATTTAGTAAACGGAGGTTATACTTAGGGATAAGGGCGAGATAAATAAGGAGAAAACGGCTTTAAAGGCTATAATAGTATTAAAAAAGGACCTAATAATACTAGGTAATAATAACTAATACCCGGGTAGGAGGCTACTCGTAATAAAGTAAGTATTATTAAGAATAAAGCGGAAATAGTAAAGCTAATAAGGGTATAAGGCGGTTATAAGAATAATTATAGGGGAGGAAGGAGGAAAAAAGGGGGGAGGGGGAGGTATAATAACTAGGGCGGGTATATTAGAGCGGTTAATAGCGCTAAAGGCGCGGATAATAATAATAAAAGAAGGGGGGGCGGGAAAAGGGGAGAAGAAGATAATAATAATAAAGCTAAAAGTACTAAAGGCGCTAAAAACGCCGGCTAAAGGGGGTAAGCAAAAGTACCTTCCTAATATAATACTATTAATAATACTAACTAAGAGGGCGTAAACCTATACTATTACCCGCTATAAGAACTAAATAACGAAAAAAATATATTTACTAGTATAATTATCTAAACCTTATACTAGGCTTTTAAGAATACCTATAATTATAATTAACGTTTTTAAGGCGGTAGGTATTACCTTCTACTAGATAAGAGTCTTATATACTAATATAAATTTAAGGGGTATACTATTATTATAAATAGCTAGACTATAAAGTACTTTAAACCTCTTAAGCGCGTTTATCCTATTAAGGGTAACTAGAGGTTCTTAAGTCGGATTAAGGTAACCGGTTTACTAAACGAGTACTTCCTAATAATAACCCCTTTTAACCTTAACCTATTATATAAATAGGATTTTATTAATTTTCTACTTATCCTCCTTATTAATACGGATAGTAGGTAATTATAGGTTATTAATTATTTAACTAGGAATAGGATTTAAAACTATCCGGTAAAAAAGATTATAATTAAATCGTTTATATATACCTAAGAGAAGGTTAGCTAATTCTACTATTTTCGGGGAAATAACCCTTCCTACTATATACTTAGTATAATACTAGTTAAGCTTCTTCTTTAAACGCTTAGAATTAAAATTTTATAGGTTTAGCTATACCTTATTACCTACTTAGAAACGTTCTACTAGCTAGCGGGAGGTATTAGAGTAAGCCTTATTACTTTAAGAAGCGGTAGTATCCGCCGCCTAATAAATATTAGCGATTTTATAAAGCTTTAAGATAAAGGCTTATACCCGGCTAATAGGGGTATATTCGGAAGAGGGCGGAGAATTATTAAATTATAGTATTAAAAAGGGGGTATTATAGCTATATATAGTAAAGAATAGTTATCGGAATACTCGTATAACGACTTAGACGGATCGGTAGAATCTTAGACAGGAGTTTAGATAGGAGGCATAATACCGTATAACTCTAGTTTAACGTCGGTATAAATCTCTCGCGATTCTAATATAAAGTCGGATTAATATTAACTCGATTTCGAAGGATAGGAATAGGGGAATCTCGTATATAAATATTAGGTCTTATTCGTATATTAGATAAAGAAGATAAATATTTAGGACTAAAGTAAAAGTATACTTAGCGAGGATTACTATTAATAAGGGTACTTTATCCTTTTATTATTTAATTAGTATACTATTATTATATTATACGTATATATAGGATTATTAACTATAGTTATATAAGATTATTAGGGTATATTAACCCGCTATACTTAATAGGGTAATAGAAATACTTAACTAATACTAATTAGTATTAGGAATAACTATATACTTCGTATAATACTAGACTTAATACTACTTTACTAGATTAGAAGAATAGTTTAAATAATAGAAATTATATACTTAGTAGGATCCTAAAAACTATAGCTATTTTCGATAAATTTAAATATACTTTTACTAGTATCTAGTTTAATTTTAATAAGATAGTTCTATAATACTTAGTAAATACTTATTATAAATTAATACTATTTATTCGCTTCTTCGAATTAGTTTTTCTTTAGTTTTAATTAGAGTTTTTATTAATTTTAACTTAATTTCTCTTCGATTCTCTTTTAATATATACTCGAAATCGACTTAACTTTAATCTAAAGTTAACTCCTATTCGAATTAGTTTCGATTATACTTATTTTATAAAATACGTTTTTACTTAGTAATTATAATACTAATTTTATAAATTTATAGACTTTTAAACGTATAAAAACGGGTATATTTAAATAAAAGTAAAAAGGAAAAATAAAATAAAAGAAAAATAAAAGAAAAATAATAAAAATAAAAGAAAAATTAAAAATAATTATTAGCTAACTAATAAGCCTTAAATATAGGATAAGTAATATTAGAATACTATTTAATATTAGCTTAACTTCGAATCGAGTTTAATAAGATATTAAAGTAAGATTAAATATACCTTATCCTTTTACCCCGCCTTTATTAAATAATTTACTAAAACGAACTCGCTAAGGGCGATTATATAGGGTATAATTAATACTAAGGACTAGGTCCTTAATATTAGCTAATAATCTTACTAGTTCTATATACTTAAGGAGGAGTTTATACCGTATTATAGCGTATCCCTACCTTCTTATAGGGAAAGTAAGCTTTCGCCTTCGTAAAAGCCTATACTTAGTAAGTATTTACCTTAGGCGGTTATTCCCCTAGCCTATTAATATAGGGAAAATATAGGATAGCTTAATAGACTATCCTATATACTATAGTACGCTACTAGGCGGACGATAGTATTAGGGGCAGGGTAAGGGTCGGTATAGCTAAAGCTAGAATCAAAAAATAAAACGCCTAAGGCGTTAATAAAGTAGGAGAAAAAGGAGTAAAAGCCTAACTAGGAATAAAGCTATTATAACTACGAGTAAAGGTAAAAATAGGAGCTAAATCGACTAAGAATTAGTATATTTTTAATTTTAAACCTAGCTAATATCGGCTTAACTTCGATATTATTTTATTCTAAGTTTATACTTATCCTTAGCTTATTCTAGGATAATTCCTAAATAAGTTAAAGATAAGCCTTAAATAATATAATAATAGGGTTAAGATAAGTAGTAACTTATTATAGCGAGAAAGGGGGAGAGGGATAAGGTTAAGCTTATTATTATTATTTTTATCGCTATTACTACTATTATTATTACTATTATTAATACTACTACTAATACTATTACTATTATTATTAAGAGGTAGTAGCTATCTACTATTATTATTATAGCTATTATTACTACTACTATTATGTTTACTATAGCTATTATTATTATTACGCCCGCTACGACTCGAAGGAGATAGTATTACTAGTATTATTATACCTCGACTTAAGTATATATTTATTATAATTCGATTTCTATTCGATATTAGCTTAATTCTTACTCGAATATAACTCGAAATTATAATAAAATCGGTTTAAACTTACGAGAAGGGGGATAATAATAATAAGAATAATAATAATAATAATATAAGGAAAAAGAAGAAACAATTTTAAAGAATTTTTCGTACGGGGTTATTAACCTTATAGGGTTACGTAGGGCTAGAGTTTTTAACTACCTACCCTACCTTATTATATTTTATTTAGTATGCCTATAGAATTGTTTTTCTTTTTGACTCGATTTATTTTTTTTCTCGATTTTTTCTACCTATTTTTTACCTACGTTTTTTAACCTTATTTTTCGTTTTTCTCTTCTTTATCTTTTATTCTCGCGGATATATAACCCTTCGTATAAAAAGAAATAGTACTAGGGTATAAGATCCGATTATATTTTCGACCTAATTTTAATACGACTTTAATACGACCTTAAAATAAATTTAACGTATCCTCGACCTAAGTCCCTAGGATATATAATACTACTAAGTTACAGGTCCTAAGGATATATAATACGATTAAATATCGTACTCGTAAATATATAATATAATAAAGTAATATACGCTAGGAAGAACCTATTTAAGTTAAATCCGGATTAGCCTTTTATTCGACTAGACTTCTAAATCTAGATAAGAAAGTACTTAGGGATATAATAATTATTTATACTACCTTTTTATCTAATTATAAAAAAAAAGTTATTAGTATTAGAATACTCGTATAATAACTTAGACGGATTAATAAAATCTTAAATAGGAGTTTAGATAAAAGGTATAATATTATATAATTCTAGTTTAATATTAGTATAAATCTCTTGCAATTCTAATATAAAGTCGGATTAATATTAACTCGATTCCGAAGGCTAAAAATAGGGGAATCTTATATATAAATATTAGGTCTTATTCGTATATTAAATAGAGAAGATAAGTATTTAGGACTAAAGTAAAAGTATATTTAATAAGGATTACTATTAATAAGGGTATTTTATCCCTCTATTATTTAATCGGTATACTACTATTATATTATACGTATATATAGGATTACTAGCTATAGCTATATAAGATTATTAGGGTATATTAACCCGCTATACTTAGTAGGGCGATAAAAATACTTAACCGATAATAGTATTATACCTATAGCCGAATAAATATAATTATTAAAAGATATTTAAACTATTAAAAGCTATATATCCTAATCGTTCTAATTATAAATATTAGAGGTCTTTTATAGACTAATAGCTTTATTAAGTAATTATATATATTATAAGTAGTAATATTATTATTTAGAATATAAGAGTATATACTACTTATTTATATATACTATAGGGCTAGGGCCTACTACCCTAGGAGCGGGATCCGCGGAACCCCTACGGGGTCTATAGCCTCCTATAGAGCGGAGTATACCTTTAGCCTACGATTATATTTATACTAGACTCTCTTTCTTACCGTAATCCGCTCCCTCCTACCCTCTCTCTCCCTTCCCTATACAATTAACCTAAGCTTTAACCCGAATATTTAAACGCCTATTATCGATTAAATAGTATAGTATATTATTTATTATAGCCTTTATTAAGGCGTTAATAGGGTTATTATAACTATTAATCTAATAAACCTCCTTTATCTTCCTCCTTTTATATAACTATTATAGGGCTAATAAATTAATTATTAGCCGTTTTTTTATTATTATACCTATTTTAACTAAGTACTTATATAATAAATACGAGTTTATATAAATAATAATTAATAATAATAGGAGGTATAAACGGGAGGTAATATAAGTAAAATTATAATATAAGGCGAAACTAGTATTAAAGCTAGATATAAGATTATAAATCTCGGAGGCTAAAATACTTTTTATAATTCTTTTATACTTAATAGAACTCTAATTACTAATAACTTCTCTTATTAATAGGCTAGAATTGCTTATTAGCCTTCTCTATCTACTTTACGCTTAAAAACTATTATTAAAGTCGTTAGGGACGTTTATCCTCTATTATAGGGTTATCGGGCGATACCTTATCCTCCGGGGTACCGATAGTAGTTAACGAGGGCCCTTATAGCCTTAGTTAGTCTAATTAGTATCCGGGAGCCGGTTAGGGGTAGTTTAACCCGATATTATAGAGCTCTTAATTAAGGGTAGAAGGGGATAATAATAGGACGTTAGCTAACGCCGACCTTAAGTACGCGTATAATAAATTAGCCGAAATTATACCCTAATTACTTTTCTAATATATTTAGCGTATTATAAATATACTATTAATAAGGCTCTAGGATTAACCGGACTTAGAGCTTACCCCTACTAGGCTACTAGACTCTATTACTATAGCGATTAAATATACCGTTAAAACCGCCGTCTTTTAAGCTTTTAAGTATATACCGAGTCCTACCGCTATTAAGCCTACTTAGGTAGAAGTCCTTACTAGTTCTAGCCCTACTTAGGTAATAATTACTAAGTCTATCCCTTACCGTATAGACCGTAAAATTATAGTTTCTATAAAGGGCGTTATTATTAAAAATAGAGTAATAACCCCTATACTAAAGGAGATTATAGGTATTACGAATTAAGCCCTTAAATACGAAATAGCTATTACCGCTAAAAGGCTTCCGAGTAGTAATATAATAGTTATTTTCGACCTAGATAAAAAATAATATACTAAAAAAGACGATTAAATCCTAATAGTCTTTAGAAATAGAATAATTAGGAATAAGCGCGCTTTTATTATTATTACGAAAGGGGTTTATACCTCCCTTATTCTTAGCGATAGGGAGACCTTCCTATAGAGTATCCGAACGATAAATAAGGTTAATATCCTACGAGCCTAAGTACTATAGCCTAGGACTAAGATAACCCCTTATACGGCGGTTATCCTAGGGGTAATAACTATTAAGGAAGTTAATTAACTTTATACTAATAGGTTAATACTAAATACTAAAATCGCTAAATACGAACTATACGATAATTTAGTCTAGCCTTATTAATACTATTAGTATTATTAGTTTAATTATATTATAAAGTACTATAAGTCGATAGCCTATTATAGCCTTTATAGAATAGCCTTTTACCTAAATAAAGGCGAGGATAAGTACCCTTCGCGATCGGGCGAGAAGCCGAAATACTATATCCTTTATAAGGGAGACTATATAGCGTAGGCTAGGGATTACCCTATTACGAAGAAATACTAGGATAAAGCCCGAGAAAACTTCCCTTATCGCCCTTAGTAGTTCTAGAGTAGCTAAATACTATCCTCCTAGACTTTAGAAGTAGACTATAATAGGTTCTGGATTATATAGACTCGGAAGCGCTTACGCGGGTTTTCCCCCCCTTCTACCTTAAATAATTAAGTTAATATTCGCTACTTTAGTAATCGTATTATTAAAGGCTAACCCCGGGGTATTTCTAGGCCTACCCCCTACTACTCCTAGTCGACTATCCTAAGCTCCTTACCTAATAAATCTTAAGGCTATTACTTAAAATATACGGAAGTAGAATTTACTCGTATATATTACCCTTTATAACTTATATAGTTATAATATTATAGTTATTTAGGAACTATAATTAAATAAGTATAATCGCCTATTTATACCTAGAATTATACCCTACTATATTATTTAGAGCGAAGGTAGAATAATTCTATATATCTATAAATAGTATAGCCCTAATTCCTAGCTCCCTATTATTAACCCCGATATTATTAGTATCCTTTTTACTAAAGCTTAATAATAGGTTCTCTTTCTTTACTTACCTTTACTCGGAGTTAGGACTAGCCCCCTACTACGTTTTACCGACTTAGCTATAGTATTAGAATTATTAACTATTCTTAATAACTTTAATCTATACTACCTTATATAGGATTTCTACGAATATACCTTACCTTATGTAGACGAATTTCTCCGGGTTATTATTATCCTTAATATTAGGCTTATTACTCCCTAGGGTAAGGTAATATATAAAGTATAAGGAAAAAGGACTAGTATTATTAATTTTATCTAGGCTTCCCTAGAGTTATATACCTCCTTTTAGGGTATAAATCTAGACTTATTAGGCTTTAATTATAACCCCTAGATTATTTATATCGAGATAAATACTATACTCTATTATAACCCGGTTCGATTATAGTACTTTTTTAACCCCGACCTTCTCTATTATAAGGCCTACGATAGACTAGACCCTTCTAGGGTCTAGATCGACTCTATTATTAACTTCGAAGAGTCGTTTAATTAATTATACGATAAACTTAAAAGACTAGTTATATTAATTATCCTATAGTAGTCCTAAACCTTTACTAGGAAAGCGCCTTAGTAGAATCGATAAATAGTAGAGGCTATAGCTATTATTAAGCGTTTCTAATAATACTAGTATACTTTATAAACCCTAGTTAACTAGAGGGAGTACTAGGATATAGTCTACTATTAGAAAATAACTATAAGCTAGGCTAAGTATAAGACTTAGTATAAGCTCTTAAAGACTATATTATAATAAAGCTCGATATTATAGTTACTAAAGCGCTAGGTAAGGCTTCGATCTTAGATAACGCCTAAACCAACTTATATTCCCCCTTTTTATTAGGATATAGACTCCCCCCTATAATCTATATTTTAAGGGAAAGCTAATCTCCTAGTTTAGAAGTTCTTCCCTACCCCTCTTCCCTATACCCTACCCCTAAACCTACTAAAACTAGGATTTCCTTTAAAGGTATCCTAAAATATTATTACTTAGGATATTTAGAAAGTACTTTCTTCTATAGCGTTATAAAAATCTACTAGGCTTAATAGGATATTAATTAAGTTCCTTAAGGGCTATAAATATCCCCTTTTATTTATACTCTAAAAGCTATTCTAAGGTTATACTAGGCTAGGCTATTTCCCTAGGCGGTATAAGATTTCTATAATAAGCGTACTATATAAAGCGGGTAAGAAAAAGGAGGTATATTATATACTAGGTAATTATTAACCTATCTCCCTCTTTAATATTATTAGTAAAGTACTAAAGATAATCCTAGCCTAAAGAATCTCGGATACTATAAAGACTAGTAATATTCTACCTAATAGCTAGATAGGAAATAAATAGAATAGGTTAATAAATATAGCTATCCTTATACTTAATAAGGTAGTCTAAATAGTATAGAATAATAGTAGTATAGCCTTTTTTTTTATACTAGACCTTATAGGAGCCTTTAACTATATTTTATACGATAAGCTTTTATAAACGCTTAATACCCTTAGATTCCCCCCTTAGCTCCTAGCCTTTCTCCGCTCCTATTTTATAAACTACTTATTAAGACTTAAGTTCGACGGATACCTTTCTAGGGCTATTATTATCGTATAAGGGGTCCTCTAGGGCTCCCCCCTTTCCCCGGTTCTCTTCCTCCTATATATTACCTTACTATACCGCTATTTTAAGACCCTACCTAGTATTATCCTAGTAGGCTTTACTAATAATACGAATATTCTTAGTATTAAATATACTAAGGTATAAGCCTTATACTAACTTAAGCGAGTATAAGAGGTTTATAAAATATAGGTAGCGGAATATAAAATATCCTTTTAATCGGCGAAAAGTAAGCTTATCTACTTTACGAAATTATAATAAGCTAATACGACTAGGCTTTACCTTAGCGCTAATTCTATTTAGCCTATATAATTAGCTTACCTCTTAGAAGTCTAGATTTATAGGAAGTTATAATAGTATACTTACTTTAAATAAATAATAGTTAAGCTTAAGAGGTAGGTATTAGCCCTTATTAGGCTAGTTACTTCTACTTAGGGCTATACCCTAATTCGGGTAAAAGAGATTTATACGAAGGTTATTCGTTTTACTATAGCTTTCGGGTATATTAACTATGTATAGCTAATACCCCCCTAGGAACCCCTATAAGGTACCCTTAATAAGGACTTTACTAAGACCTAGAATAAGTACTTATAGGTAATAACGGGTACTTATAAGACTACCCTAGTATACTACCTTAAGGCTAAAGTATATATCCCCCCTATTAACCTTTACTTAATATACTATATAGTTTATATATATTATTATCTCGAGTTTACTAGGCTTTTAGCTAAAATTAGGAATACCTCCGCTAAGGCCTAAAGGTTATCTTACTATAATTATAATCGCCTACGCCGACTATAACCGACCGGGATTACGACTCTTAGAGCTATTACTACCTTTACCCGCCTCTAGGTTAGTATAAACGCTATAAAGAACGCCTTCGAGTAGGCTCTAAGCCTCCTTAAAAAGTATTTATAGGAGGAGTAGCTTTATTAATAAATAGTCGCTAAAGGTAGGATTAAAAAGGATAAGTAGTCCTATAGCTACTTAACGAATATCCTACCCTTATTCTAGCCTAATATAGCCTTTTATATTTATAAGGACCTTTCGAAGTTTCTTAGCTTAGCCCTTACTTAGCTTCGTACTAAATAGATTAGCCTTAATTAATTCCTTTAAATACGAAGGGTCCTTAATATTATTTCTCCTAGGTATAGTTATAGAATAGGGAATAAGACCCTAATTTATATTTTCCTTTATTATTATCTAACTACCCCTAATTAACCCCTATAGGATATAAGTAGTCTCCCTATTTAGGATAACTAGGATTATACTAGGGCTTTTAGCTAACCCTATAGTACTATTACCCTAACTAGGTAATTCCTTTTACTTCGCCGACTATACTAATTCGACCTTATACTCTAACTTTACTAGGGTAATAATAATAATAAATTTTCTATTCTAACTCTACCTAAAGGGGGTATATACTATTAATAACTATAAAAACTATATTATTATTAACTACTTATAATTACGATTATACCCTTTTTTCCTAGGATAGCCTTAATTACGCTTTACCCTACGGTTAAATACTACCGGAGTAAGCGCTTCTAGCTTTTACTCTATAGCCTTAGGCTTAGGGTTATTTATAATATTAAGCGCTATAGGCCCCTTAGTAAGTCCTACCCTATTATTACCCTTTTCTTACCCCGTTTTATCCCCTACTATACTTTCCTCCTCGGATAGGCTTATATACTTCCTCTTCCTTACCTTAAGGTTTTTCGGGGTAGGTATTATACTATAATAACCTAACCTATACTTTAGGTAGTATAAGATCTTAATAGACTTTAGAGTATAGAGTTCGGTTATACTAGTATTATTATCGATATTTTTTAGGAAGTTAATTATACGCTAAAACTAATCCTTTATATTATTTACCCTAGCTAGTATTTACTCTATAAAGTTTAGGGTCTAGGCGTTATATACCTATTACTCTTAGGCTTAAGCCCGAATTACTATTATAATAGCCTTATTACTAAATAACCCTATTATTACCCCTAAAATAGAGTCCTTAGCCTTAGTCGAAGCTAGAATTTTACGGGAGGTAAGGATTACCCCTTAAGTAATAGCTATTATATAACTAGTCTAATTACTAGTATTCTTCGCCTTAGCCTAAGCCTTTTTAACCTTCTTAATTAACTTCTTCTACTATAGCGTATTAGTCTTTTTCTAATCGGGGTAATATAGGAGTAATACCTTAATAATATCTTTATATTAATCGCCCTTTTCGCGGCGATAAGCTACTATTACCCTAACTACTTTAGCTAACTCCTCGTCCTCGATTAGGCTATATTTTTAATAAGTATTATAGTATTATATATAACTATTAGTAATAATAATTACCCTAGATATTAATAGTAGTAGAATAGTCTTAAGGTAGGTATTTACTCTTTTATACCTAGTAAAGCTTATTATACTAAATTAATTAAGTTAAGTATTACTAGTAGGTAATATCGCGAGGATAATCCTTAATAGTAATTAGGAGGGGCGTTTATAACTATTTAGCTATTACCTAGTTCCTACTTATTAACTATTACTAGGGGGTATTTACTTTTAATTAATTTATAATTACCTAAGGAAAAAGCGCCTACGCTTATAGGGGGGGGCTTACTCCCCCTTTTATACCCCTATAGGGATTAGGTTATTAATTATACGATAGTAGAATTCTTACCGCCTAAAGGGGGTATATACCTATACGCTATATAGGTATATACTAACTACTATACCGGTATATACCTAGGTATATACCCTCCTTAGCGGTATATACCGATATAATCGGGGGTATATACCCCTTTATAATAAACCTATTACCCCTATTCCCCTTTTCCTCTCTCTTCCCTTAGTATAATTTCGAGCCGCTAGCTTTACCTTTTAATTCGCTAAGTTCTTAGCCCTACTTAGGGCTTGCCTAGTTCTTAAGCCGTATAGGGGGTTTTACCCTTCGGGGATTTTTCCTTCTCGTTCGAGTATTATAGTTCTAGTAACTATCTATAGCCTCTAGTATTAAATTTAATTTAATTTAATAGAACTCTAATATAGTACGTTTCCCTATATTATAAAATAACTATTATTAATTATATTAATCCTCTCCTCCTTTATAAGGATAATAAAGTACTTAATTTATAAACTTAGGTTCCTATTATTTACGAATAAGCTATTTAAAAAGATAAAGACTTTAGTATATATAAGGTTTAGTAGGATATATATTAGGTTATAAGTCGGATACTCTATTTACTATTTAATATATTAATTTAGCGTTTTAAAGTCTATAGGGGCTAGCTTTTATACTTATACTATAATAAAAAGGTCGTAAGTAGTTTTAGGCTAGTAAATACTTATAATATAAGTATTATAAGCGTACTAATAAATATAGCCTATTATTATATTTTTATTATTAAAGTTAATAATAATAAGCTTTTCTTTGTATCCCTTTTAATTAATAAGGAGTATACTATTATTAAGGAGTTAGATTTAATAGTTATTAAAATCCTCCTATTAACCTTTATATAAGGCTTTCTTAGGTTTAGCTATTATATTAGCCTTACCTAGTTTTACCTCCTTTATTATAAGGAAGTCTATTATCGTAATAAACCTAGTATTATTTATCTATAGAATATAAATTATAAAATACCCTATAATACCTATTTTATTCTTTATTATAACTAGAAGGTATAGGTTATATAATAGGGTTATCCGAAGGTTCTTATAAAAATATCCTTAGTATATTTTAAACTAGTATACTCTAGCTTCTATAATACTATATAATAGCTTAACGATTTATAAAAGTATCCTCTTAAGAAACTTCTTTTTAAGCTTATAGGGTAGTTCGGCGATTATATAATACTATAAGGGGGGTTTCGACTATAAATATACTTATATAATATCCCTAAATACGAGGGTTATCCCTATTTAATAAAGTAATAGTATAAGAGTAAAAAGGAATTATTAACTACTTCGCTAGATTATAAGTAATAAGGTTAATAAAAGCTCTTTCTTATAGTTATTATAGCCTTAAATAATAAAATATAATTTCTTATATAGCTTATTAATACT
Organism: Ophiocordyceps camponoti-leonardi (nom. inval.); assembly: GCA_003339455.1. Lineage (NCBI taxonomy): Eukaryota > Fungi > Ascomycota > Sordariomycetes > Hypocreales > Ophiocordycipitaceae > Ophiocordyceps > Ophiocordyceps camponoti-leonardi. The sequence continues at coordinate 3,122 of PDHP01000110.1, read as the reverse complement.
AATACTCTTAATTTTATAGACTAAATATATATAAAAAATACGGGCGGGGTAGTTATCCTTAATAAGGGTAATCGGTATAATAATTCTAGTATCTAAAAGAATAATAATCTCGATATTATTAGATTTTTTAAAGGGGCTACTAGGAGTTATAATCTATTTATTATTATAAAAGCGGAAGTAAAACTCTATAGCTATTTTCTTATATTCTATTATAAATATAGAGTATTACTATTTTCTATACCCTATTTATCTATTTTCCGTATCCCCTTCTAGATTAGGATACTAATATCCCTACTAGGTCGGGTAACCCCGCGCTAGCCTACGCTACCTATTTACGGTATAAAGTCCTAAAGGCCTTAGGAAGTTACTCGTAGTCCTAGAAGTACCTCGTTACCGGGGAGATATAAGATTCTCCTTACTACCTCTCCTTACTACCTCTCCTCGCTACCTTCCTCGCTGCCTTCCTCGCTGCCTTCCTCGTTGCCTCTCCTCGCTGCCTCTCCTCGCTACTTTCCTCGCTGCCTCTCTACGCTTATAATCCTACTACCTCGCTCTCCTCGCTCTCCTCGCTCTCCTCGCTCTCCTCGCTCTCCTTACTGCCTCGCTGCCTCGCTCTCCTCGCTACCTCGCTCTCCTCGCTCTCTACTAATTCTTCCGCTTCGCTACCCTCGTAATAGACTATCTTACTATTAACGAAGTTATAAAAATCCCGCCGCTACTATTATCGCCGTTATTTAACTCCTTTAATAATTTATATAACTTCCTCTAGGGTTTTTATTAAGAAAATAGTACTGCCCTTATAAAGGATTAATCCGGTAGAAAGTAAGACTTTAATAGCTAATTACTTCCTTTATTCTATAATCTTCTCTACGATTATAGCCCGGGTAAGGCTTTAATAAGTATAGGGCTATATAAAGCCTTAACGTAGAAGATTAATTATCCTTTTAGAATTAAAGCCTTAGCCTCCCCCTCGATAGAGTAGAAATAAATATATTATATTAGCGAAGGTTATAGCTATTATAATTATTTGCCTTCTATCGATCCTTTAGTATATAACCTTTATTATCGCCGAATAACTAAGTAGAAAAACCTCGAGAGAAACCTTTCGAAATATAGGGCTTTATTTACCCGCGAGCTTAATACTATCGTAAGGGATTAGTTAAAGCCGTTAAAGCGGTATTTTTATTAATAAGACGTTTATAATAACTAGTAAACTATTTAATAAGAGGTCCTAGGTAGTAAAATAACTACCTAAGCCTTTATAGCCCTTCTATAAGAAGGTAATATTAAGTACGTTATAAAGCTCGACGATAATAATAAGGTTAAGGGGGTTTTCTAAACCTACCCTTAGTACGAAAAGATATAGTATCGTTTCCTAGAAATCCTTAGTATAGATAATACGTATAATATTAACCGCTTTAAGCTTTATCTCTTTTAAGTTATAGGTATTATTAACTAGAAGAGTTTAGCTAACTTTACCTAGGGTTTTATTAATATAGAGAAAAGGGAGGGATTCGACTAGCTTTATAAAGAGTTTAAGAATCTCTATCGTTAGGTTTATACGAAAAAACCTTATATAATTATTATAGATAAGGAGATAGCCCTTAAAAACGCCCTCTTATTTATATTCGCTAATATATAATAATAGCTCTATATCTTTTATATTAATAATAATATTCGGGCGAGAATTAGGAAGTACTAGAAATAACCCGGTATTACCGACGAAGACGATAATAAAGATAATAAAGATAATAATATATATAAGAATAATAGCTCCCGAAATACTATATAAAACGAAGCCGAGTATAATAATCCTCCCTAAGGCCTTAATAATAACCCTAATAGTTATAAAGGTATATTTTCTATATAAAAAACTATTATTTATACTAAAATAGAAAAGGCCTTTTATATAGTATAAAAGACGTTCGATAATACCTACGGAGAATACTAAGTATCGATCGTTAAATATATCTCGAAGGAATATATACTATAGAGGGAGTAGTAGGCTATTTACTATATTTTATAATATAGAAACTTCGGTTAAAGGGTTAATAGCCCTATAAAAATAGCCTATAAGGATATTAAATCCTACCTTTTAACCGGCGTTAACGACCTTTTATACCTTTATAAAGCTATTATTTAAATAATCGCTAGTAAAAAACGATACTATTTAAAGAAGGCTACCGAATAATAGCTTAAATAGTATTAATTATATTTTAGCTAGGCCTAGCTAGGTAAATTACCTATTAAAATCTCGTACGCAGTAGTTAATCTACTTACCTATTAGTATCGCCTTACTAAGGCTATAATACCCTTATAAAGTCGAGAGACTATTCCTCTAGAACCCTATATAGGCCGTTTTATATAATAATATAGCCTTCCCTATACCTATACGATTCTATAACGCCTCCGGGATTAGATTCCCCTTCTTTAGCCTAATTACTACCTATAATAGTAGCTCGAGAAGCCTTTAGTAGGTTATCCTTAATTCTACTCTTCGAAGTACTTATTAACTTACTTTTATAGGATTTTAAAAAGCTATTACTTCGAATCTAAGATCCTAATATCGTCTAAAACCTCTATAGCCGGCCTAAAATCTCGATAAATAGCCCTTTACCTATACCCCTAATCCTCTAACCCTCCCGAATTCCTAATAATAATAATAACGAATTACGATAATCCTATAGTTACGATAGCGGCGGCTACGCCTATAAGGGTAAGTAGCGTTAATTACCGTAATTATTATAAGTAAGCTCTCGACCTCTCTCGTAGAGTATACGGAGGATAACTTTAAAAGACGAGGACGAGGTACCGCGATTAAGATCGCTATAAGGACCTATAAGGGGAGGAAGAGGAGGAAGAGGAAGGGGAAGAGGAAGAGGAAAAGGGGGGGGGGGGGTAGTAGAATAGTACCTTTACTAAAGGTATTACGATTAGCCTTAACTCTATAGTAGGAAGAGCCGTTAATAGGTCCTCCATAGGAGGTATTATTACTAGCCTTACCTATTATAAGTGTTTTTATTATATTTTATTAAATACAATACTAGAATAAATAAATACCGGGGTTAAATACTAAATAACTACTATATAGAATATATATATACTATCTATAGTAAATAAGG
>PDHP01000010.1:397716-407761 GCA_003339455.1 Ophiocordyceps camponoti-leonardi (nom. inval.) | reverse complement strand
CCCCGGCCCGCGGACGCCCCCCCCCCCCCAACCCCCACCCCCCCCCCCCCCCCCCGCCCCCCCCCTTTCCCCCCCCCCCCCCCCCCCCCCCCCCCCCCCCCCCCCCTTCCCCTTTTTGTTTAATCCTTTACGGCACTCGCTGACACCGCCGATAGCGATGATGGCACGGCAGATCACGCTGGCTCGGGCGGGCGAAGTGGCGGAACACACAAACTGGGCCCCAAGGCCAATCAGGGCGCCATCAACGCCGGTCTTCGCGCCCTCGACAGGTCAGGCAAGCCCTGCCGTAAGTGGTGCCGGGGTGGCTTCGTCCTCAAGAGCTTCACCGGCGTCGTCTGGGAGGTGTCTCGATGGAGAGCACCGACAAAAAAGGATGTCGAACTCGTCACTGATGAATCCAACGCGCCGTCGGCCGATAATAGCAGCAGCAAGGAGAACAAGGAGAACGGTGCTGAGGTTAACCACGGCGGGAGCAGCGGAGGCGACGTTGACATGGGAAGTGTCAACAGCGTGCACGCATCGTCGCCGGCACCCATGGCCGTCTCCGCCGCCTCGTGACGAGGCCTCTCTTTCTCTCTCTCTCTCTCCCACACCAAAGTATCGACGCTCCTCCATGGTCGTTGATCACGACTTGCTTACAGGCTTGAGCAAGCGGCTTACGATGGTGATGCATAATTGGCTTCAAAGACGAAAACTTGTATTCCCTTGTCAACTTTTTTTTTCGCCTCTCCCCTTTATATCGGGGGGACAGTCGGAGTGATATATATGGCTGGCGTTGAGTGGCTAAGAAAACGCGCTCGTCCGGACGGAAAGATGGAGTACAGAGTCGAGGACGGCGTGGAATCGTGTACATATATTAATGATCCTTCTACTGGCATACATGCTCGTCACACGACAATCGCCCGAGGTTCCAACGTAAGGGGCATAAGCCATGGCCTGGGCGCATTCACGAGGGAGGGTGAGGGGCGCGGAGGTATTCGTCGCGCGCCACCTGGTGCTGACCAGAAACGTTTAGTCGTGACGTAGAGGCGGTGCGGATAACGGATCAAGGACGGGGCATCAGGATTCGGGGCCCGAAGCTGGGCGTGGCGGTCGAGATTCGCAGGAGCCCCCAATCGCATGAAAAGGCAAAGGAATCCGACTCCACTCGCACCAACAAAGGCGTCATGAAAAGGCCGGCGTGAGCGAAGCAGCGTCTTAGGCCGCCGAGATGGGACGTCGCCGAGAGGTTGAGGAAAAGGATGAAGCTTAGTCAGGGGGGGAGGGAAGGCTTGAGTCAGGATTGGCCCGCTCATTTATTGGGCATCCGGAGAGAGGATGCATATGTATGTACATATGTACTAGTATCAATGGAGAGGCTCCAGGGTAGGCGGCATAAAAAGTGGGTAGGTACGCCAGCTGCTAGCAGCCGTCATCGCTTACGAAGTTACGATTCTACGGCTATGAGGCAGAACTTCAGAGGTGTGATTTGGCTTCCTGATAGGGACGAGGGTTTCTGTCAATGGCAGCCAAGGCGAGAAGAAAACCGAGGGGGGAAGGGAGAGATGCTTCGGGTGCCCAGGCATCACTCCTAGTCATTCTCACAATCTCTTGCCCCCTTCTTACCCAGGTACCTAGGCGGGATGAATTATTCGGGCATTGTTCTCTGTATCGTCACTCGGTATCCGTATTGTCTCCCTGTGTTTTGAAAAGAAGCCAAAGAAAGTGCGGATAGCCGCGTCGGCTCTCAGCCAGCCAAAGGACGGTAAGACTGAGCAGCTGAGAGATAAGGGTGGGAGTCAGATAGAGGTACTTAAATCTCCGCCCACGTGTGCGGAGGCATCGGTGTATCGCCCCTTGGCGCATGTCCGTAGGAGGAGTCAGTAGCAGCAGGCTCCTCTCCAAGTCCTACAGCAACTAAAAAAGGCACCCGCAGGGGCCCAACAGCAGCGACGCCGCTGAAACCGGCACCGTGATCATTCAATCCCTCTCGCCATCGACTGCACCTCTTCGTCATTGCTACCTACCCGCCTCTACCGCCCACTGCTCACTTATTACCTGCTAGGCAGTAGGTAGTGGGCCAGTTCTCTCCTTTGCCCATCCCCCCCTGTCAGGCGTGACTTCGACGACGACCACGACGACGATAACGACGACGACATCTCGCTTCATTTCTTTCTTCGAGTGTCACGACATACAACATACGACAACATCAACAACACACTTTACATCAAATTACCATCGAAATCTCACGCACCACGCATACATACACATACTACATATTGCATACCTACATAAACACATTCACTCCTACAACCGTCTTCCCGCTCTACGCCCGTCGAGGCGGGGTGGGCGCTCGACGACCTCTCGATCCCGCCCGCCCTTCGCTTCGAGAGCGACCTCTCGCTACAGCTCGTGCTCCCGTCCCGTGACTCGTCTTCTCTTGGGTCTTCGGGGCTCATTCACGGGTCTCGGAACGAGTGGCAGGACGGCCGGCTGAAGCTTTTTTTTTTCTTCGGAAGCTCCAGCTGCCTGCATCCGTCATCGTTTTGCAAGGCACGCCTCTTCCCGTTTGCCCCCCCTCCCCTCTCTTTCCCCCCCACTCCCCGCCATGAACGCTCCCTCTGGCCAGGGCTCATCATCTGGCCTCCCAGGCTCAGAGTCAGACCCGACTGGCCAGTCGTCGTCCGCCAACAATTCGACGGCCACTCCTCCTTTTTACTCGCATCCCGCCCGCGTATCTGCCTTGAACGCCGACGGCCGTTTGGTCCTCGGCCCCCCTCCTGGCTTATCCGTTGCAAGACGAGCTGACGGCAGCAATATGGATGCGTCGGCGAGCGAAGACATTCTCCACGTCTGGAACGTCAGCGGGAGCCTACCCTCTTTTTCCCGTGCCTTCGACATATTCACCCAGTCTTTCGATTCCGAATCGGGCACCCAAGGCCATTTCTTCGTGCCCTCGTATCTGCGCGGCACTACCTACATCAAGAAGCTTCACGAGGCGTACAGGTCCAAGTTGCAGGCGCTGAGGGAGCCTCAACGGCCGCTTGCCAACAACGGTACTGCTTTTGCGCCGATGCCTCCGACCCCGGGTGCCCATCGCGGCCTGGCCCATACAATCGTCGAGCGAACTGCCGCCCCGGAAGATGACGAGCAAGATGCTACCGTCACGCCCCTTCCGTCGCGATGGAACAAGGACGACGCCTGGCCCGGCATCGACCTGCAGCCCGACGACCTCAGTGTCAAGTATACTGGTCCCAAGAATAACCACGAGCGCGACCACGAAGCATCGGCGATCCGCGCCGACCATCACATGCCCCCTCAATGTGGCCTGTACTATTACGAAGTGCAGATACTGAGTGGCAAACATGATGAGTGCGTGATTTCATCCGGATACTCCGTGTAGAAACGAAGATCAAGGCTGACACCCGCTTGCGAACAGTACCACCATCGCCGTCGGCTTCTCCACCAAGGCCACATCTCTCTCTCGACCCGTCGGCTGGGAGCCGGACTCGTGGGGGTATCACGGCGACGACGGGCGGTGCTTCTCAGGACAGAACATCGGGAGAAGTTACGGGCCTACGTTCAACGCCGGTGATGTCATCGGCTGCGGCGTCAACTTTCGAGACAACTCGGCCTTTTTCACCAAGAACGGGGTGAAGCTGAGTGAGATCCACCGCTTGAATGCCTTTGAGTTTGTGCGCGTGGTTGGTGGTTACCGACTGACCGGGACTACCTCGTTAGGTATGGCTTTTCACGACGTCTTTCATGAAGTTGTCAGGGGCAAGCTGTACCCCTCCGTCAGCCTGAAGAAACCCGGCGAGGCCATACTCGTCAACTTTGGCCAGGTCCCTTTTGTGTACAACATCGACGACCTGATGCGGGTACGTGTTTCCCTTGCCCTCGGAGGGGAATGAAGAGGGGGGGAAGGGAGATGGCTGGCTAATACGATTGGCAGGAGGAGCGAAAGAAAATACAGCAGGAAATTTCCGAAGCCGACACGTCCAAGCTGGAGCCCGGCATGAACGAGACGGATCTCATCCAGACGCTTGTACTACAGTTCCTGCAACATGACGGCTATGTCGAGACGGCGCGAGCGTTCGCAGAGGAAATGCGCGCCCAGAGGCAAGCGTTGAGCCTGGATCCCACGGCCGAGGTGGCCGGTATCAACATCAAGGATGAGGAAGACGCCAACAACAGGCAGCGTAAGTGACGCGGGAAAAAAAAAACGCATTGCCTTTGACACTGACGCGGGCACGCAGGAATCCGGAAAGCCATACTAGAGGGCGATATTGACCGCGCCCTCAAGTATACCAACGCATACTATCCGCAGGTGCTCCAGGACAATGAAGAGGTCTACTTTCGGCTGCGTTGCCGCAAATTTATTGAGATGGTCTGTAAGGCGGCACACATGCGAGCGGCAAGCGAGGGCAGGAGAAACAACGGTCACGAAATGGACATTGACGGCGAGATGACTGGCTGGTCAGACAGCATGGACACGGACGGGTCCGATCAGACGGAGCTCACGAAGCTCGAACAGGACATGCTTGAGTTTGGGCAGGCGCTCGAGGCGCAGTATGCCAACGATCCGCGCAAGGACGTCAGCCAGACGCTGGGAGAGATTTGGGCCCTCGTCGCCTACTCAAATCCGCTCAAGGAGCCGCTGGTGAGTCACCTACTCGACCGCAAGGGACGGGCTGCCGTGGCCGAAGAGTTGAATTCGGCCATTCTCAGTGAGTGATGCCCCCTTTTCCCCCTCACCTTTCCTGTGTCTCCCCCTTTCCTTCTAGCCCTCTTATCTGCTTCTCATCTCCTGGGAGCCCATGTCGGGTTACGTTGGATGTTTATTGACCGGCTTTAATTACTTTAGCGTCGCTTGGAAAGTCGTCGCGGGCTTCGCTAGAGAGGGTGTACGCGCAGACGAGCGTGCTGCTGGAGGATCTGAGACGCAAAGGCGGAGCGGGTGCCTTCGTCTCATTGCAGGACCTGCTGGAGGAGATTACCCCGACTCCGCAGGCGTGAGGCCTTCTTTGAGTATCTATCTTCTAGGTCCCCTACCTCCCTCTCCCCCTTCTGTCCTTTTTACATACATGTGTGTTTCCATGTCATCCTCCCTCAGGGACGAAGCAGTGGAAGGTTACGCTAGCTTAGCAACGGGGAATGATGAGGTTGAGTGATGGGATATATGTAAGCATTGGTAGATGCATGGCAGGCGGCGGCGGGGTATCGACTCTTGCGGATAGCTGTGGACGAGCGGGTAGCTATGAATAGACTTGTCTCGACGGAAGCTTTTATCTGCCTACTTCTTTTTCTTTGCTTCCCTGGGAAGGTCGTCTACATCAGAGGGAAGTCATTGTACAGCATGGTAGCAAGACGCATACAAGGCGTCACAATGGGCGAGCAAGCGACGACATCCGCCGAGGCAATCTCTGAGAAGAAAGTCTTCTGCTGCCCAGGGAACCGGGGGGTTAAGGATGGGGTAGGTGTAGGAGAAGACGTGAGCGTCGAAGAGGCCCGGACTAGAGAGGCCGAAAAACCACGGTCCGTCGTCGTCGTCGTCGCCGAGCAGGGTATCGAGGGCGGTGAAGGCGCGGCGGGTGTCTGCGAGGAGGGCATCTGGCGAGTGATGATGCTTTCGATGAGAAGAAGGGATGTCGAAGGTGGCTCGTAGAGAGCGGAGGCGGAAGGGGAGTGGTGTTGCGGAGGGGTGGGAGAGGTAGACTCTTGTGAGGAGGGGTTCGTTGGCGGGGAGGAATAAGGCGTATAGCTGGGAGATGGGGAATGACCGTTAGCAGATGAAATTTGGTTTTCTTTCGTAGATTGAATTGAAGGAAAGCTGATGAGAAGAGAGAGACGAACCCAGGCTGAGCGGATGGTGTGCGTTAGGAGAGCGAGGTAGGGCTCTAGCTTTGGAGGAGGAGGATGAGGAGGTGCGGGATCGGAGACGTGGGCGCGAATGTATCGAGCGATAGCGGAACCGGTCAATGGGATGTTGGGCTTCGGATCTTGTCCGTCGGGCAGAAGGAAAGGCAGAGATCCATCTGGGGAAGCGTGCGGCGAGGAAGATACGAGCCGAACTTTGATGCAAGCCATGCGTAAAAAAGCCTTTCCACATCATCAGCTGCGGTCTCTCTCGAGGCCAACACAGCATCTTCATAAAAAAAGCCGGCGACTTCGAGGAGAAGATGGGAGGTGAGGGGAATCAAACCTGCCACATAAGACACGCAGGATCCAAGCTCAGCCCATCATCATCATCGTCGAATGAAGTGAAGACATGAAGCTGCGGAACGGGCCGTGACGACCTCGTGGCGCGCACGGGGAGCGGTTCGGAGTCGTATATGCGGAGAGGTACGAGACGAAAGAGGGCGCTGACGGGGGCTGGTATAGCAAACAAGCCTCTGTGTCTGTCGGTCATTGCCTTGAAATTAAGTCGACTGCGTTGATGCCCGTCTAGTGACGGAGGAGGAGGAGGAGGAGGAGGAGAGGGAGGTGGTGGTGGTGTGGTGGTTTGAGAGTCAGAGAGTCGAGGGGGCGGCCGCTCGTTGCGTCACGTGCGAGGGTCTTTTTTTTTTTTTTTTTTTTTTTCCCCCCGCAAAGCTTGGCGACGTGGGAAGAGCCGCACTACAAAAGGTCGTAGGCTGTCAGGAAGGTACCCAACGTCACCTCAGCTTCTTTCGACTTCTAGTCCAGACTCCGTTGTACAGCATACCTTGCAGGAATCAAGCGGTCTGAAGATAGCAGTACCTAGTTCGTCTCCGTACATGACGATGTGAAACCTCTATATCTGCAGGCTTCAGACATACATATATGATATACATATCCGTATGATATAGGTGCATACCCTTCGGCCTATGGTGCCTGCAGGCCAATGGGTAGGAAGCCATGAAGCCTGAAGGTGTTCTGGAGCCCGTGACCTGGGGCCGGCGCCATGGAATTCTGAAGTGGAAGTCATCTGAACAACACTTAATCAAGGCAAGATGACGTGTCAGATTGTGGCGCGACGATCCCTGACGTTCAAGTTCCAAGCCTCCGAGTCTAAGAGAACTACCTACCTACCTGGTTGGCCTGCAGGCTAGGTATAGGTCAACGAGTCGGTAGGCACCCACTAATTACCTACCTACCTAGTAGGTATCTTCGGCTTACCTTCCGAGTCGTTGGATACCTGTCAGAGTGATTAGTGATGTGGAAGAGGACCAGACTGCCTCGAAATCGTCTGTAGAGATGAGAAAAGCCCGAAATGATGCCTATCTACCTACTAGGCATAACTAGTAGGCATGTAGGTAGGCTGTAGAAACATGCAGTTGGTGTATCTACGTGGCACATGGGAAGAGAAAATGCTTCGTACGAGACCGAATGAGGTGATGTTTGTTAATCGTTTGTCGCCTGTTCCATCGGCATTGATAGAATCTGTTCTATGTACCTCTTTCGACGCATCTCGATACATCTCTCTGTCTTTTTTGTACCTACCACGCAAGGAATCAAGGGTTTGGGCTTCTTTCCACGGTATACTACGACGGACGTAATACTACTAAGGAAGGAGAGGGAAAGATGACAATATTTGAAATTCATTCCTCATTAAAATTATCCAGCGCTCGCATCTGGGCATAAACTACACGAAACAAAAATGGGCTCTAAGGAGAAGAGGTCCGGTGAGACTAATACAGATTTGGCTTCCCGCAAGCCTCATCCGGTAGTCCATTCTGGTAGACAATCCTTGATAAACTTTACCTGCTTCTCCGCGAGAGTGGGAAAGCCTTCGCCGCTCAGCACGTTCAGGTGACCCCTGCCAAGGGCGATGTGAAGCAACTTGGGCCCCGGAAAGCTTTTGTGCATCTCGATCTGACGCTCCGGCGGCGACACGCGGTCCAGCTCGGGTACTATCGTCATGACCGGCGTCCGCTGCAGAAGGCTTATGATGGCCTGCGAATGCCACATCATCATCTTATAGTACGACTGGAGTGTGGTATTCTTGTCGTAGCTCGGGGCGCCGCGCATCTTGGCGTTGACCATGCTACTTGGAAATCAGCAAACGGGGTGGTGATTGTGGAAAGGGGAAGAAGAGGAGGAGGAGGAGGAGGAGGCTTATGTACTATTCAACCCCTTCCTCCACCTCGACACCGTCACCGAAGCCAACGACGTTCTCTCCCTTGGCATTCAGCACCGGCACCCGAAGCGGCGGGTTTCCTGCCAGTTGAGACTCGCGATCCAGCTGTAATTTGACCAGAGCCTTTCGCAGCTTGAAAGAGTCAAAGTCCGTCTTCGGAACAGGACAAGCGTTGATGCAGAAGCGGACGCGCGGGTCAAGCGCCGCAGCCGAGAGTGAGACACAGGCGCTGTAGGATATGCCCCAGACGCCGACCTGCGTATGGTCGACGTTTGGCAGGCCACGGACGTAGGTGACGGCGTCCGAGTAGTCCGACGCTTGACGAGCCGGGTCGATTTCGTTGCGCGGTAGTCCATCGCTGATGCCCAAGGAGCGCGGGTCGTAGACCAGGGCCGTGATGTTGGCCTTTTGAAAATACCGGGCCACGTCGGTCACGAACATCTCCTTGACGCAGTTGAACTGAAGAAGAGTAGCTGTCGTTAGAAGCTCGACTCCCTCCCAGTCGCACAAGGTTTGGCTCACGTACCCCAGGCGTCATGATGATGGCAGGACCTTTGGCCGAGAGGCGTGGAGCGGGATAGAGATCACCTCGCAGCGTCAAGCCATCCAGCGTCTTGAACTCGACCTCGTACGTCTTCATGGCTAAGGCTATTCCTGGCTGGATTTCGTATTTCTCTTTTCTGTTTGTGTAAATGTTCGACCCTGACTGGAGAGCTTGTGGAGGTTTTTTTTCAAAAATTAACAACACACGGGCATCTTGGGAGCACTGGTCTTGATATAGCCTGATGGAAGGCCGCACGAATTCTGCCATCATATATCAACATATCGATCGATACACTCCTCTTCGATCTATGATGCCTGCACCCTGACGGGCCCGATCGATTTCCACGATCTATACGCTGCAATAGCTTGACCCGCTGCTGTAATTACCTACTACCTAGTAGTATTACCGGCCGGTCGATACCGAGGCATCTCGATCACTTCACGTCGATATCGATAGAATGGGTTCACACCATAATATCGATGGGCGCCGAGATGCTTGGCCACATTGTCTCGAGGCAGTAGGTCTATAGAGTACGCCTGCCGCACGCGGAATCTCAGATCGAGATCAACACCTCGTCAGTCTCCGACGACGATCACGCGAGCTCGAGGCAGCAGGTCTATAGAGTACGCCTGCCGCACGCGGAATCTTAGATCGAGATCAACACCTCGTCAGTCTCCGACGACGATCACGCGAGCTCGGGGCAGTAAGTCTATAGAAGTACGCCTGCCGCAGCAGGTCTATAGAGTACGCCTGCCGCACGCGGAATCTCAGATCGAGATCAACACCTCGTTAGTCTCCGACGACGATCACGCGAGCTCGGGGCAGTAAGTCTATAGAAGTACGCCTGCCGCACGCGGAATCTCAGATCGAGATCAACACCTCGTCAGTCTCCGACGACGGATCGAGATCAACACCTCGTCAGTCTCCGACGACGATCGTGCGAGTGGATCACCGGGAGCTGTATCCAGGCTCCTCGATGGTTGACCGGCGAGAAACGCCGCTGCCCGAAGACGTCACCCTACATCGAGGCCAAAGTCGAGGCTCCCACGGACTGATAAGGGGGGTCGATGGTCGGCTTGACATACGACTGCCCACAAACTTGCTCAACAGGCGGGACCCCCCCTTCCCCCCTATCTCGTCTACCGCCTCCATATCCGGAGAGCGGTATGAGCTGCGATGCAGACGCCACCTTTATAAATAATGCGCAATGTATCCCCCCTTTCCACGTCTTTGAGTATCGTAATTCCGTGAGATAGTAGGGCGTATCGACTGTCGTTTCTACAACTTCTACCTTGCCTCGAGGCTCTTGGGGAGTCCACCACAGCCCCCCCCCCCCCCCCCCCCCCCCCCCCCCCCCCCCCCCCCCCCCCCCCCCCCCCCCCCCCCCACCCCGCGCCCCCCCCCCCCCCCCCCCCCCCGGC
>PDHP01000010.1:373539-397706 GCA_003339455.1 Ophiocordyceps camponoti-leonardi (nom. inval.) | reverse complement strand
CGTTTTTTAGGTTGACAAGTAGAGAGGAGGTGGGGGGGGGAAAGCGGGACGCCTCGCAAGAATCGCTCTGCGCCCTGGGCGACTGGGGGGCCCCCCCCCCCCCCCCCCCCCCCCCCCCCCCCCTTCCACCTCCCTTATCTCCTCTACCGCCTCGATATCCCGAGTGCGGTATGGGCTCCGATATACGGATACATAGCACCTTTCAAGAAGAATGCCTAATGTATTTTCTTATTCGACCATGGCCAGAGGGAACACCGTGAATCATAGAGATAGTAATCACATTTGATATAAAGGGCCTTTTTCACTTTCATTCTCCAGACTGAAGCCCATTGTATTTGTCTCTACACTTCTTTTCACCAGAGAACCAGAGAGTCGGTTGTGCAAGCACAATCCTCCACAATTATGCCTGTCAACGGGAATGATGTCCAAACGCTCTCAACGTTCAGCCAGCCTTCGCTGTTCAAGCACCATGTAAAGGAACCGATCGCCGTGGTAGGCATGGCATGTCGCCTCCCTGGCAACAGCAACTCGCCACATGCCCTATGGGAGTTCCTAGAACGCGGAGGCATCGCGGATAACACACCACCGGAGTCGCGTTTTCGCCTCGACACGCACTATGATGGCTCTGATAAACCAAAGACTATGCGCTCCCCCGGCGGCATGTTTCTCGAGAGCGTGGATCCAAAGAAGTTCGACGCCGCCTTTTTCGGCATCTCAAAGGCTGATGCCATAGCCATGGATCCTCAGCAGCGCCAACTGCTCGAGGTCGTGTACGAGTGCCTGGAGAACGCGGGAGTAACGCTGGGGAGGCTCGACGGCGAGGCGGTCGGCTGCTTTGTGGGCGCCTACGCTGTCGATTACGCCGACGTGCAGAGCCGAGATCCCGAAGACCGCATGGCATCGGTGGCGGTTGGTGTTGGCCGGGCCATGCTAAGCAATCGCATCAGCCATTTCCTGAACATAAAGGGGCCTAGCATGACCATCGACACCGCCTGTTCCGGCAGTCTCGTCGGCCTTGACATAGCTTGTCATTACCTCTCCAGCGGGGTGATTCCCGGGGCTCTGGTCGCTGGTGCTAACTTGTACCTCAGCCCGGATCACAACGAGGAAAGTGGTCCCATGAGGTCGGCCTATTCGCCGTCTGGCCGCTGCCATACCTTCGATGAGAAGGCCGACGGCTACATCAAGGCCGAGGGCATCAACTGTGTCATGCTGAAGCGGCTCTCGGACGCTCAGCGTGACGGCGATGCCATCCGAGCCATCATCCGCGGCACGGCGACGAACAGCGATGGGAGGACGCCGGGAATCGCGAGCCCGAACTGGAAAGCTCAGGCAGATGTCATAAGGGCCGCCTATGTCGACGCCGGCATCGGTGACCTCTCCGCCACTGGGTACATTGAAGTAGGTCAAGAATCAAACATCATTGATCCTCGCTCACCGTACCTATACTGATTTGTCCCGTACTGCCAGATGCACGGGACCGGGACTCAAGCCGGAGATCCCCAGGAGGTCAAAGGCGTGGCCTCCGTCTTCGCCTCTTCCAGACCAGGTGACGCCCCGCTGGTCATTGGCTCGATCAAGAGCAACGTAGGTCATTCGGAGCCTGCTGCCGGCATCTCCGGCTTGATCAAGGCCATCCTGGCGGTCGAGAAGGGCCATATACCGGGCAACCCTACCTTCGTGAATCCCAACCCGAACATCGACTTCGATGCGTCCAAAGTGCGCGCAACCCGATACACGATCCCTTGGCCAGCACGGAGCGGCGGGCTGCGACGTGCCAGCGTCAACTCCTTCGGCTTCGGCGGTTCCAACGCACACGCAATCGTCGATCAGGTGCCCGACGAGTTGCAAAACTATACCTCATCCTTCAGCAGCGCCCTAGACGATCTTCTGGAGGAGCCCGAGGCGGTGAAAAGGCCTCACCTGCTAGTCTTCTCTGCCAACGACGGTGGTTCTGTCAAGTCGTTTGCCAAGTCGCTGCGCAGACACTTGTTGGATCCCAGGGTTCAGGTGGAGTTGCCGATGCTTGCCTACACTCTTTCCGAGAGGCGCACTCGCCATTTCCACCGAGGCTACCTCGTCATCGACGACCTGACGACGCTGGACGTAGAGTCGATCGTGTATGGGAAGAAGAGCCAAGAGCGGCCGCGGATCGGCTTCATCTTCTCCGGACAGGGTGCCCAGTGGTCTGAGATGGGCCGCGGCCTTATCGATAACTTCCCCGAGGCCAGAGCGACCGTTCAACGCCTCGATAGGGTCCTGCAAGGCCTCCTGCACCCCCCTTCCTGGTCGCTTCTGGACGAGCTCTACGAGGCCAGGAGCCCTGAAAAGCTGCGCCAACCCGAATTCTCGCAGCCGCTCGTCACGGCCCTTCAAATTGCCATCCTGAGCGTCTTCCGCGCTTGGGGCGTCACGGCTGGGTCCGTGGTCGGCCACTCGTCTGGAGAGATTGCCGCTGCTTACGCGGCCGGTCTGCTATCCGAGGACAACGCTATCAAGGCCGCCTACTACCGTGGCTATGCCTCCGCGGCCGCCAGCCGGGCTCAGCCCTGCGAGAAGAAGATGGGCATGATGGCCGTCGGCCTGGGGGAAAGCGAAGTGCGCGACTACATCTTCAAAGCTGCTCTGGATAAGCCCTCCAGCGGCCACGAGGTCGTCACTGTTGCATGCCACAACAGCCCATGCAGTGTCACCTTGTCGGGCACCCTGGTCGACCTCGAGGCTTTGCGCGAGGAGCTCGTCGCTGACAAGGTATCGGCTCGGATGCTCCAGGTCGACATGGCATACCACTCGCCGTTCATGGCGGCCACCGGCGACGAGTACGCAAAGTGCCTCAAAGCCGAAGCCTTTTCGACCCTTCAGCCCGACGATGACAAGACCAGAATGTTCTCTTCCGTGTACGGCGATTATCAAATCGGCCGCTTGGTAGACGTCGACTACTGGTACAGCAACTTGATGCAGCCGGTCCACTTCCACCAGGCACTCCACAAGATGTTATCACAAGATGAAGGTGCTCCAGACTTCCTCATCGAAATTGGGCCAAGCAATGTCTTGGCCGGCCCCACGGGACAGGTCAAGAAGCAGCTCCCCGGTGGTGGCTTCAACGTGCAGTATTGCGCGGCCATGACACGAGGCCGAGGGGCGGAAAGGGCAATCTTTGACGTCTGCGGTCGGCTCTTCCTCGCAGGCCAGGACGTCGATTTCACCGTCGTCAACGGCACCCAGGATGCCCAACGAAGGCTCCTTACTGATCTCCCAAACTACTGCTGGAACCACGAGGCGGAGTACTGGCACGAGAGCGAAGCCAGCAGTGACTGGAGAAACAAAGAGTTCGCCCACCATGATCTGCTTGGCTCCAAGGTTCTCGGCTCGACTTGGCAGGCTCCCGTCTTCAAGAAGTCTCTCAGCCTCGACGATGTTCCTTGGCTTCGAGATCACCGTATCCAGGGCGATGTTTGGTTTCCTGCGGCCGGATACGTATGCATGGCGGTGGAAGCCATGCTGCAGACGGATGCCATGCTGCGGCTGCAGTCGGGTCTGGAGCTCAAACGCGATCGACAGATTCGGTTGCGGAACGTCTCCTTCGACAGAGCCCTAATCCTGGAGGACGGCAAGGAGACGAAGATGATGCTGACGCTGACGCCTCACTTGTGCCAGAAGAACTCATGGTATCACTGGGCTGTCCGCTCCAGAGTCGAGGCGTCTTGGGTCGACCACTGCAAGGGTCAAGTCCGTATCGAGGAAGAATCGGCCCATGTTGCCAAAAAGACGCCCGACATGTCGCCCTTGAAACACCCGACACCGGGCAGCCTGTGGTACAAGGCCATGTCGGATGTCGGTTACGGCTTTGGCAAATCGTTCCAGAAGCTGATGACGATCGAATCGACGTCTGGGTCGAGGAAGTCGAGGGCCGTGATCGATATATGCCCTCCGCCTTCGAAATATGCCCAGTCCCACTACCCCATACACCCCGCAGCCTTGGACGGCTTCTTGCAAAGTTGCTTCCCCGGGCTATGGCGCGGCGTCAGGAGCAGCATCAGTGCTATGCTCGTTCCTAGCATGATATATGACATCGTGTTGCGCACAGGCGTGGAGAGCGCAGGCCGCGCCATTTCCCTGTCGGAGGCCGTCTTCGCTGGCCCTGGACGGACCGACTTGGCCAAGGACTACTTGACCAACGCCACTCTACACGAATCGAGGAGCGGAAACGTGATATTGCAGATGTCTGGCGAGCGCTGCCAAGCGGTGGACTTGCAGGACACGCCCTACACTGCGCATCGCTACAGCAGACTCGTCTGGAAACCCGACGTCACGCTCAGTCCCCAGGCCTGCGCGGGCGGAGATTCACGAGGATGGAATAAGGCCCAGGATATCGCCGACCTTGTCGCTCACAAAAAGCCGAATGCCAGGGTTGTCGAGGCATCCTTGGTGGCTCAAGATTCCGCGAGCGTCTGGCTTGAGGGCATCTCCCCCGAATCCAAGGCCCGTAACGCCTTCGGGAGTTACAGCTTCGTGAGCAGCGATGTCGAAGCCGTCGCCGCGGCCCAAGCCAAGTACGGGGCCATTCCTCGAACGGTGTTCCGCTTCTCGGATATAAGCCAGCCTACGACCACCGAAGTCACGGGGGTGTCGCTGCAGAGCATAGATCTTGTCATTCTGCGCCTGCCCTCTCTCATAGCAGCCGAGACGGTGCAGAAGGTCCTCGGAAACGTCCGCGGAATGCTACGCGCCGACGGACATGTCCTCGTCCTTGAACAGAGGGACGTCTGGGATGCCGAAGCTGAGGACGGACCGACAGGCGGCGGTGGCGAGCGGGCGGTCAACGGAGGCATCTGTGGCGGCGATGGATCTCTTGAGGCCAACGGTTTCAACAAGCTGTATACAGCTGACTGCCTCGAGTCACCCTCGCTGCGCTGGGCTCATCTTGCCACTCCCACAACGACGGCGGCGGCGGCGGCGATTGAGCCGGCAGGGGCGCCACTTGACGTGTTGCACTTGGCAGAGCCTGGTGCGCGGTCCAGGGACGTTGTCAAGGCTCTCGCGGGCCTCGGTTGGGACGTTCGAGAGCACTACACGGGTCAGCCCTTGGCCCAGATACGTGCCGGATCAACTGTCCTCGTCTTGACAGAGGTGGAAACACCGCAGCTCCCCAGCCTGGGCGTTGAACAGTGGACGGCCTGCCAAGAGCTACTCCAGATGAGGAGAAATAGGATCGTATGGGTAAGCAGGTCTGCCCAGTGGACCGTTACGAACCCCGATGGCGCAATGATCCACGGTTTCTGCCGCAGCATCAGGGTAGAAGACCCATCGATGAGCATCACGATCCTGGATCTTGAGGATCCCAACAACGACGCCGCCATACCCTGCATTGACCTGTTGCTCAGGTTCATTCAGGGACAAGCGTCCAGCGGAGGAGGAGGAGGAATGATTGAGGGTGAGTATGTGGAGAGAGAAGGTGTTCTCCATGTCAGTCGCGTGCTCGTCGACGATGCCATCAACGCCGCCGACAAGAAGCATACCGCAGCCCGAGGTCATGCGTCGGTCAAGATGATGCGCCTCCACGAAGCCGACGGCACAATTCGCATGATTGCGGATCGCGTCGGCTCTCTCGACTCCCTGATATACGCCCAGATCGACCCCGAGCCGCTGCCTCTGGCGGATAACACGGTGGAAGTCGAGCTCTTTGCCTCGGCCTTGAACTTCAAGGACGTGGCGGTGGCCATGGGTATCGTCCCCGAGAACGAACTGCTGCTAGGCGGAGAGGGTGCCGGCACGATCCGCCGAGTCGGTGCCAACCTCAATGCGCGCTTTGACGTCGGCCAACGGGTCTTGGTCTTCCAGAAGGGCGCGTTCGCGAACCGCATCATTGCGACGACTGAAAGGACGACGGCCATACCCGACTGGCTCTCGTACGAGGACGCGGCGACGTTGCCTTCGGTCTATCTCACGGCGCTGCACAGTCTCTACGATCTTGCGGACGTCAAGAGGGGAGACCGCGTCCTGATACACTCGGCCACGGGTGGCTTGGGCATAGCATCCATCCAGATTTGCCGGGCCGTGGGTGCTGAAGTCTACGCCACGGTGGGTCAGGATGCGAAGAAGCGGTTCCTGATGGAAAGGTTCGCCATCCCGGAGGACCACATCTTTCACTCTCGCAACGCCGACTTCGAGCGCCAGATCATGGAGAGGACCGACGGGCTCGGCGTCGACATCATACTCAACAGCTTGACGGGCGATCTGCTGGACGCTTCGTGGCGCTGCATCGCCGACGGCGGCACCATGGTCGAGCTGGGCAAGAAGGACCATCTCGACCGCAACATGTTGGCGATGGAGCCGTTTGGGCGGAACGCCTCTTACCGGTGCTTCGACTTGTCTCACAAGCAGGTTACTGACACCGTCATTGCCGTGTACGTGCTCTCTCTCTCTCTCTCTCTCTCTCTCTCTCTCTCTCTCTCTCTCTCTCTCTCTCTCTCTCTTTCTCTCTCTCTCTCTCTCTCTCTCTCCGCGAGTCTGAAGCTAATAGTATCTCACGGCCTTTTTTTTGCTTCACAGTCTGATGAAGAAGATGATGGAAATGGTGGTTTCGTGCAAGATCGAGCCCATCGCCCCCGTGACGTTATTCCCCTACAGTGACATCCCGTCGGCCTTCCGATACATGAGGAGCGCCAATCACATGGGAAAGGTGGTCATCTCCAACAAAGAACTGGACAGTGAGGATCCCGTCGTGGCGGTGCGCCCAGCCCCGAGGAAGCTGCGGTTCCGCAGCCAAGCATCTTATCTCATCGTCGGTGGTCTCAAGGGCCTCTGTGGCCCTTTGGCCGTCGACATGGCCCGCCACGGTGCTCGATACCTTGTCCTGATGGGACGAAGTGGATTCGGCGACGCACAATCGCAGGCTGTTCTCAAGGACCTTTCTGCCGAGGGTTGCCACGCGGATCTCGTCCGCGGGGACGTCTCGTCCCTGGAAGACGTGCGTCGCGCCTTCAACAAAGCTACGAAGCCGGTCGCTGGTATCGTACAAGGCGCCATGGTGCTTCGTGACAGGCCGCTTGAAGGCATGTCCCACGACGAGTACCACACGGTCATCAGATCAAAGGTGGCCGGGACTTGGAACCTGCACAAGGTGGCCCTGGAGATGAGGCGGGAACTCGACTTCTTCACCATGCTCTCGTCCCTCTCGGGACTCGTCGGTCAACCCGGACAGGCAAACTACGCGGCTGCCAGCACTTTCCTCGATAGCTTCGCATACTACCGACGGGGACTCGGCCTCAAGGCCAACTCGGTCAACCTCGGCGCGATCGAGGAGGTAGGCTACGTGTCTCGGCAGCCCGGTTTGATCGCCTCCCTCGACAAGTTGATCTGGACGCCCCTCAACGAGGCACTCTTCCTCGAGATCGTCGGCGTCTCGATCCAGCAGCAAGAGGAGGAGGCTGCGAACGCGGCGTCGTGCGCGCAGCTCATCACTTCCGTCGCCGTGCCTCAGCCGCCATCGTCAGGCCTGGTCCAGAGAGACGGCCGTTTTTCGTCCTTGGTCTTTGGCGAGGGCGCGGTCCCCCACGCGGCCAAAGACGCTGGCCTAGATGCTGGCAACAAGCAGGTGCAGGCATTGCTCTCCACCATCCGAGGCGCAGTGGCCGCCGGCGCCGCTGCTTCGTCGAAGACGATCAAGGACGCCGTCGCCGACGTCGTCAACAGGCGGTTCGTCTCGACGCTCGGCCTCGACGAGCCCCTGGAGCCGGCCAGGCCGTTGTCGTCGTACGGTCTGGACTCGCTGTCGGCGGTTGAGATTCGCAACTGGTGTCGTGCTCAGCTGGGTGTCGACCTGTCGACGTGGGATATCACGGGGTCGCCTAGCCTTTGGAAGCTAACGGACAAGATTGTAGGCAGGCTTGTTGAGGACAAGGATTCCGATGCTGTTGATGATGAGAGAGAGATGTAGTGAATGGGAGTATGATGAGCTGGCCTACGGCGGAGGGCAATTGTTTTTTTCTTTCCTCTTATTAGCTTAGCTCTTTATGAATGATGATGATGATGCTACGGTTCGAATTGATGACGGTCCTGTATGTACCTGTGTGGTGTTTCCCCCCTTGTTGGACGGATGCATCAAAGATGTTGTTTAGATGCCGCGTCTTTCCTCCTTCCGGCGGGCGGCGTACCTTTGCAGATGTCCCGTGTAAGTTGATATGGGCCATATGCTCCACTTTTGAGGAGTGCCACAGGCGGATATCATGACCGTACATATGTACATAATAAGGGAGAGAGAGGAAATAATAGAAGGGGAAAATTCAAATAGGAAGGACGATACTATTATCCAGAGGTTTATTAGACGTGGGCGCGTGATGGGATGGGGATGGGGATGAGTCGTCGTTGTTCGAGAAGCAGTAGTAGTAGCTGATTCATTATGATTCTTTTTTTTTCTCCTCCCGTGTTAATAAGGACATCTGAAGTGATGCCATGTTCTTCTTGGCCTTGCTCTCCTTACGATGAGGTATACTATACTCAGGTTGAAGATGAAACACATGTCTGTTTACGATGCTGCTATCCGCATGACTATCCCTTTTCAATCTGTTAGAGGAGAATTAGAGGTGTTACCTGATGCGCCTACGTCACGCCGGGGAAAGAAGAAGAATAGTGGGGTCCGCCCCCCCGTCCAGGGCCCACACAAAAAAAAACATGTCATTTTATTTTTGCTCACCTACCCTGGGGCTATTTTCCTACTCACCCACTCTTCCTCCTCCTCCTCCTCCTCCTCCACACTCCTCCACATCTTCTTCTTCTCCTCCTTATCCTCCTTCTCCTCCTCCCTCCCTCCCTCTTCTCCCCCACCCCCCTTTTCCCCGCGAAATCTCCCGCAGCTGATGAAAAATTTCTTCTTCCTTTATTACTTTCTCTTCTTTTTACGGCAAGAATTCTACGCATGCTTCTTGTTATTCGTCCCAGTGCCACTCCTCTACGACGCCGATAATCGTCCCCTTGCCCCGTTAAATTCCCGTCTTGACCTTGACGTCTGAGGTGCACCAAGACGACGGAAGGATCACGGACGAAAAGGACGAGACGAAGATATAATTTACATATGTACACATAAAGATCGATAGATGGGAACGAAAGAGACGTCGACTTCGACAACCCCCCTCTACGGTTACGACGCTGAAGCCCCTTTCGTCCAAAACCCCTTCCTTCCATTCATCTTGGGCCCTACCTACCTACCTACCTGTATATTCTCCCCGATCGAACGCCAAACCCGACCGATTCAGAAATTCAAATAAATAAAGTCGTCTCGATGCCTTCCAATATGGACGCCCCCGTCTCTTCCCCGATGCAAAGAAGTCGCACCTGTTCGTCGGTGACGACGACGGCGACGACCACACAGCCTTCTCCTTCGAAACCGCCGTCTACCCATGACCTTCTCAAGGACCTCACTCTCGTGGCGGAGGCGGCTAAGCGTGCGCAGGTGGCGGTCATGGTTCGCGACTTTGAGGACTGCGCCATCTCTTAGTACCTAGGTACCTACCTACCTACTATAGTAGCCCCTTCCGGGCTTCTTCTTTCCCCTTCTCACAACTTTGTTCGTCGACTTGTTATTGGTTCCGGGAATGGGGGTTGTGTATGGCGTCACGGGCATGGAGTATAGTAAGGAAAGGCAAGATGTTTTTATTAGAGATTATTCGTATGTACACACAAGCTATCTTGTATCTGTAGAGCGTGCGAAACAGAAAGAAAAAGAAAGGAGCGATTCCCACAAAAACAAAACATGGTCTCTTCACATGCTTCACATGAGATGAGAGAAGGACGCGAACCCGATCAGCGATAACTTATCCGTACGGATAGGGAGAGATAGATAGAGAACGAAGAGAAGATGAACGATGGCGATACCCGATCAGGATTGAGCGCTGAATTATTCAGATCGGATGAATTCTCCTGAGTAATTATAACATGATCCGTTTATTTTCGGTTATCTGAAGAGAGATAAAGGGACTGGTGGTTTTGTTCCCCC
Organism: Ophiocordyceps camponoti-leonardi (nom. inval.); assembly: GCA_003339455.1. Classification (NCBI taxonomy): domain Eukaryota; kingdom Fungi; phylum Ascomycota; class Sordariomycetes; order Hypocreales; family Ophiocordycipitaceae; genus Ophiocordyceps; species Ophiocordyceps camponoti-leonardi. Next base: position 387,712 of record PDHP01000010.1, on the reverse strand, counting down.
GGCCCTGTTCGCGGCTTCTTCGGGGGGGGAAGCATTCCCTCACCGAGGGCCGGTCACCGTGATGAAGGACCCACCCCCTCTCACCGAACCGAGATGGCCGGGACTATTATATACTCCGTAGAAGGCCATTCATTCATTCCTCCTTAGCAGTCTTTCTCTACATGCACAACAACACATACAGACTCGCAGCGCCCTCTTCCCTCGATCCCATCTTTATCTTCTACAAAGAGAAGAAGGGAAGGAAAAAAAAAATTCCTTCACCGATATAAACACAATGTCCGCCGTCGCAGCCGCCACGGCTCCCAAGATGCTCCTCCCTTCATCATCTTCTTCATCCTATTCGTCTTCTCCCATCGTATCAGCCGGCCCCCCTTCGCCGACGAAGCTGATAGACGGCACCGCCGAAACCGACGGCCCATCCCTCGCCCTCGCAGACCTCCTCGCCGAGAGAACGGACCTCATCCCCGCCGCGCCTGTCCCTTGTCCGCGTCGCGCGAGAGCCCTCGTCGCGGGCTGCGGCCGGGGCTGCGACGCGCTGCTCCTCGCTTCTTTCGGCTATGACGTCTGGGCCGTGGACGACGATGGCGATCGCGTTGTCAAGGAGCGCGCTCGTCTGTTGGTCGATGGGCGACTGTATCCGCCTGTCCGCGAGGCCGTCGGCTGCGGATCCGTTACCTGGCTCGTCGCCGATTTCCTGGCTGACGATTGGTGTCGAGGCCTAGGCTCTGACGACGGCCCCGGCCGCTTCGACCTCATCTATGATTACACGGTAGCTCTCTCCTTCCCCTCTCCCCTTTTCCTCCCGTCTTTTCTTAAGCACAAAGCTGACCCCGACACCTTACAAACACAAAAAAAAAAACAGCTCCTCTGCGCCCTCTCCCCCTCCGATCGTCCTCGCTGGGCAAAGCGACTGGCTCAGCTCATCGTCCCCGACGGACGCCTCATCTGCCTCGAGTTCCCGTCGTCGAAACCAATGTCCGCGCCCGGCCCTCCCTGGGGCGTCAAGCCCGAGCTGTACGAGGTCCTCCTTTCCGCACCCGGCGAGGCCCCGTCCTACCACCCGGACGGCACCGTCGTCGTCGACCCCATAGCCCAGCCCCGGTGCGACGCCCTGCATCGCTTGGCCATCATCAAGCCGTCCCGCACCCACGGTGCCGGTACCGCCCCCGACGGCTCCGTGACCGACTTTATCTCCGTCTGGACTCGGTGACGAGGGGATTGAAGAGAGAGCGAGCCATGATGCAAAGCCGGGAACGAAAAGAGCAAGAGCCAAAGCAATGAAGAAAAAAAAAAGGTCTAAAAGATTATCCCACGTGGATAGAAAAACACGGCTTCTTCCTCAAGGAGCCTCCGTCTTCTTCCGCCGCAACGAGTTGTAGTGCTCCCCCAACCCGTACCCGTGCCTGTAGTAAGCAAGCCACAACGTCTTTCCCGTAGCAGCCTTACCCTCTTCTTCCCCAATGACCTCGACGCGACCGCGGTCGAGGACACGGATCTCAGCACCGTACCGTCTCGCCAGGGCAGTGAGCTCCAGCTGGCCACCCCATTCGGCCGTGTCGCGCATCCGGGCTGCGTAGGCGTCAAAGTCCTCGTCCAAGAACGGGACGAAGTCGTCTGCGTTCTCCACCATGTAAGAGACCGCCGCTCGACGCACTAGCCGATGAACAGGCTCAGATGTCCTTGACGATGATGACCGATCAAGGATGGGGATGGCGTTCTGCTCGAGCTGGTCCGCGACGGCGGAGAAGAGGCAATGGCCATCCGGGGCGATCTCGTGCTCTACGAGGCCGTGCTCCTCCATCGCTTCCTTCATCTCTTGGCTTTCGCGGGCGCGGTGGTCCGTCATGGAGGCTGCTTCGTCGCCTGCGCGTTGGGCCTCTGCCGTGCGCTCTGCTGCGCGGCGGGCTAGGCGTTCGCGCTGTCTGTTGCGCTTCTTGGGTGCGGTCGTCGTCGATTCTGTCGGTGTTTCTTGGTCTGATGTACTCGTCTTTTCTTCATCTGACGTTTTTCTTGGCTCGGGCTCTTTATCGTTGACGACTTCTTCTTCTTCTTCTCTGTCATCGGCTTCGTTTTCTTCACGGGGCTCGTCTTCGAGTTTTCCTCGTAGCTCGATCGCGTGCTTCTCTCGTAGTCGTCGCTCCAGCTCGTCGCATTCGGCGTTGACGCCCTTGCGCGTCTTCTTCGTCGCGTTCTTCTTCTTGTTCGTTATCCGGCCTTGTAGCTCCTTGAGCTCCCTGCGATGACGAGCCTGCATCTGCTCTGTTGACTCGGTCACGTTGATTGACTCCATTACCTACTATAGTATGAGCCCTCGGTATGTGATGTACGTACGTATCCGGGATACAATGGCGGGGAATTCTCAGGTCGACGAGAAGGGAAGTGGAAGTCCTTGTGGTTGGAGGTTGAATTAAAGCTCGTCGATGCCCTGTCACTTGTCGGGTCAGTTCTTATGTAAGCCATCATGATTTCTTCAGCTGCCGGATGCCGGATGCATCATTGCCGATACGACAACGTCATCCCGTGCATGCGCGCCGCCGATGTCTAAGAGTCCGCAAGGGAAAATCGTTGTTTGAGAAGTGACGTCGGAAGTAACTTTGAATAGCTTTATATACAGCTATAGATCGCTATCCATGTATATTTGAAGCCTGGATAATATCAATATTCGATGCTTGCATGTAAATTGCTTCCACATCGTACACATCCCAGCTCACATTCATACCCTTCAAAGGAGACAGATGGTAGTGATAACTCGCCCAGCAGATCCATGCAAATTCAAACAGCCTCCGTCTACACCAAGAGGACAAGGGGAAAAAGAAAAGGAAAAATGAAAAAAGGGGGGAAAGTTATCCCACGTACGCAGTCCACCCCATCAGAGCAAAAGACCGCAATCATCTAGAAGCCCTTGAACGGATCCTCCCGATAAACCTCCTCCAAGAGAAGACCCCTGTTCCCACCATCGTCGTACTCCTGCCTACCTCTAGGTCCACCCCGACTGCGCTTCTTCTTCCTTCCCCTCCTCCCCCTTATCTGCGACGCGACCTCTTCCGGCTCGTCGTTGTCGCCGTTGTCGTTGTCGTCTTCGTCTTCGTCGTCGGGACATTTGGACCATGAGAGGGGGGAGATGAAGGCCTCCATCCGTACCGTGCCGATCGTGTCGAGGAATTGGCTCGGAAGCTGCTGTCTGGTCGACGCCTCTGACAGGGGAGGGGACGTCGCTGTGACTTGGCTGCTCATGTTCCACGTCGAAGCCTGGGATTGGAATTCCGAGTTCACCGTGGCGATGCTGCCGTTGTGTGTCAAGAAGTGCGGCTGCTGCTGCTGATGGCCCAGCGGTGCCGAATAGCCGCGAAAGGACGCCACCGTACCACCACCACCACCACCACCTCCACCTCCTCCGGCCGTGTTGCTGCGCTTACGGCCGTGGGAGACCCGATCGCTAAAGCGCGGGACTAGAGGTGGCTCGGCCGCTTCGCCCGACGGTTCCCGACTGTGACCGGCCGCGTTGCCGCCGACCTCGTCCTCCCCCTCCTGCGGTGCAGTCTTTGACCCGCCGGATTTACCCTTGGCCAACCGTATGGAATCTCGAATGCCGCCGGCCCGGAACCTGCCCCGAGGAATCTCCAGTTCTGCAGACTGTTGCTGTTGCTGTCGTTGTTGCTGCTGCTGCTGCTGCTGCTGCTTCACGTTGAGATGCGGAGGGACCAACATCTCCGGCACGGCATGAGACGAGTGCGCGAGAAAAGACAAGGCCGTCAGCCAAAGGTAGTGTCGATCCGCCGACGTCGCCGTAAACTTGAGAGCCCGCTGCGGCGTCAGGATGAGGATGGACCGGTTAAAGACCGATGGCATGACCTTGGGCGCCGGGTTATCGTCCTTGACATCCAACACGGATTGGATCGTCACTGTTTATTTCTCCCACGTTAGCAGAACCGAAGAAGACAGAAAATCATACTGAGAAATAGGGTGATGGTACATTTCCTGCCCGACTTTCCCATCAGCGCGCTTCCGGACGAAGGCTGCTTGCTGCTCCAGAGGATGGCCCTCTCGTACGGAGCCAGCCAGACCCAGCGCTTGTGCCGGTCGTTGCTCGTATCGTCCTTGCCCGTGCTGTCCGGTATGCCAAAGGACCTCCGTCGACGGACGTATTTCAGCATCCACTCGCCCACCATGGTGTGGGCGATGGCGTCGACGACCCCCGTCGTCTGGGACCCGCTCGTCCGCGACGTCAGCTCCGTGTTCGTCGACGGCTGATGGCGATGTCCTCCTTTGCGTCGGCCGCTTTTTCCGACGTCCCGATTATTACCGCCCGGCGGCGCCGTGATGTCGTTGTCCGGTAAGGGGGGCAAGCCCATCATCATCGCCTCGGGAGACTGCGTAGACGGCGACATGGGCGGCGGCGGCGGCGACCGGCTACCCTGTCTTCGACGGCGCTGATTATCCCTCGACAGCACGACGGCCGAACGAACCTTGCGGATGTTGCGGGACTGCGCCGACTGTCGACCACTATTACGACCGCCGCCGCCGCCACCGGCTCGAGGACGGCCGCCTTCGACCCGAGTGGGACTGCTCTGCCCCCCGTCACTCTGCGCGTCCGTGTCGGCGGGTGCCGGCTTGCGCGAGCTGGCGCGCTTCGGTATGGGAAAGGGCGGTAAGCCCGAGTCGGGCCAGCTGGGACTCCTCGACCGCATCTGATGGCTGGCAATACCGCTCTGAATCATGGCCGTCCTGCGCATCGCACCGTTGCGATCCGACGCCGTCGTCGTCACCGACGTCGCCGCCGCCACGGGAGCGTACGACTTTGGTTGTTGACTCCTACCCGGTCGCCAAGTCGGATTCTTGATCCGATTCTCCTTGTCGACGAGGCTGAAGCTGCTGTAAAGTTCGGGAGACGCAGGTCGCAAGCCGCTATTCCGGGACGGCGACTCGGGAAGCTCTTCCCGCAACGGCTGGGTGGGCGTCATCATCATCGTCGTCGGAGACCATCGCTTTGAAGGCCGCGACGTCTTGGAAGGCGGTGGCTTGGGCGCCGACAGGGCGGTGCGATACTCGACGTCGCTCACGTACAGATCGCCAAACTCGTCCATGCCGTCGGAACTGGCCGTGTCGAAGCCTGCGAAGAGGCTGCTGACCCGTCGTGATCGCCTCGTCGACCCCCGTCGGGAGCGCGATAGCGGATGATTCCCGTAGGCGTTGTCGTCGTCGTCTTCGTCGCCGTCATGAGCGCGGTACGTCGTGTCGTAGAGAACCTCTCCATCGGTATGAGAAGCGGTCGGCGTGGGGGGCGAATCCGGTGCATCACCCCCCTGCGTGAGCCGCCTCGGGTTTCTTGCCGGCGGGTCTCCCGGTACGGGGGTGAAGTTCTTGTCGCGCGCGGGAGAAGACGGCCGAGATGAGATGTTGGACGGTCGCAGGTGAAGCGGCAGCCGGGCCAGCCTCTGGTCGACCTGGATGCCCTGCGTCGTCTGCACCGACGCATCCCTCGTGGGGGCCGGCGGCAGATCCGCCTGGCAGCCGACGTTCTTGGTGTACTGCGGCAGTCGGGGCGATCGGGGCGTCGTCGGCCGGCTGCGCGGAGGCTCGACGCTGATGGAGGGGATCGAAAGCGGCAGCGGTGCGGAAGTCGGGGGCTTCGCCTGCTGGACGACCACCTCTTCTTCCTCCCTCTCCTCCGTCTGGGTGGAGGAGCTCACCATGACCGGCAGCCGGTCCTCCGAGAGAGATTGACGCGGCGTCTTGGGCGTCTTGGGGGGACTCAGCGGCTCTTCCACCGTCTGAGCCGCGGCCGAGACCATCTTTTCCTCTGCCTTGATGGGGGTGGGGGTGACGACCATCTTGACCGGACGGCAGACCTGTACTCGCTTCCGCCTCTGGTTCGCCTCGATCTCGGAGTCGCCGCCGCCGCCGCCGACGCGAGGGTTCTCGATTTCGGATAGTTTCTTCCGCGTCACGATGTCGGCTTTGGTCGTCGTTCGAGGCTCGGGTGATGGAGGCGGCGAGTATTGGATCCCCGTGTCGACGAAGATGGGCGGCGGCGGCACAGGCCGAGCCTCCTCCTTCTTTTCCGCAGAGTCTTCCCTCACGCGCGAGACGATGCGATGACCAAACGACCTTCCGCGGGGGAGACTCCCGTTTCGACGCAGACTGTCCAGGCTCTGGTTGCGTCGTGATCTCTTGATAGGTTTCGGGCTGGTATGGTGTGAGAGGACGCTCTCTCGACCGTCGATGTCGGTATGTTCGTCGTCAAAGTCCAGCTCGTCGGCGAGGCACTGTCCGTGATGAAGTTCGGGGCCGGGACTGTAGAGGGAACGGCGGATGCTGTTGGTGATGCTCATCGTCCTGTGACTCCCCACCTGGCTTCCATGATCGCTGTGCTCCGCGTCACTGTCGTGGGGATGACCGATAGGGGGTTCGTTGTGAGTGGTGGACTGCTGAAAGGCTGCCAACTCGTCGACGACGGTCTTGAGACGGCTCTCGGTAACGTGCAGCTTGCGTTTCAACCCGCGCCGCTCATTTTCCCAGCTGATCTTCTCCTGCTCCCACAGGTCGTGTACCCTCTGCGAGTCATCTTCCTGGATGCGTATCTTCTTCTGCGCGGCTTCCAGTCGCCTCTTGATCTCCGTCGTCGAGTCGACGGCCTCGTCCCTCTCGCGCGCAAGTTCGCCCAGGGCCGACGCCGTGCCGCCCTCGAGCAGGGCCAGCTGACGCTTCAGAGAGCGATTCTCTTTGGCAGCCTCGGCGAAGTTGCGCTGCGATCGCTCCTGGTCTTCTTTGGCGGTGTGAAGGCTAAACTCCAAGCTGTCGATCTGCGTCGTCTTCTCCTCCTGTTCCCTCCGCAGCGCCAGGATCTCGGAGACGAGGTTGGCGTGTAAGGTCGGAGTGAATCTTCGGGGGTCCAAGATGCTGATGCTCTCATCGCGACTCGGATCTATCAAGGCCGCCTCATCGCCGAGTCCTTCGGCCATCCGTACCGGGGAAGATCGCGAGCCGTTCCGCTGAGGAGACCCGTTAGAGGTTCGGGAATAGGCCCTGAACTGAACATCCTGAGCCGGCGAGCGGTCGATGATGCCGAGCCCGGTGGAATACCCGTCGTCGGTGACCCAGCCGGCCATGTTGATTGGGACGAGTCGACTGAGGCGATATTACCCGTCAGTGAGGTGGCAAGTGAATGTGATGGCATCGATTAACCGTGAGCTTTTTGGCCTCGGCCGACTCGGGACGAGACCGGTCAGCCAGCAATCGGCCGGCTCAGGAAGATCCCTGCAGCTAAGTTGGCCGCAACTTGTGTGTGATCTAGGCCCGATGCCGACACATCTACAGTGCAATTGTTGCGCGGCAGACAAAGACCAAAGTTGCTCGGCAAAAGCAATGCGACACACGCACAGACAGGCGGCGATGCAAGCTGTCAGGCGGTGCGCGAGCCTGTCAGGTCAGGCGGAGGATGGGGGGGGGTGGTGGGTGGAGGGGTGGGAAGAGAACGAGCTTGTCAGGCGAAACGCATTGGACTCCCGAAGAGCCGGTTTGCCTCTATTCGAAGCGAAGCCGACTTCACAAGGGAAACAAGATTTTTTTGGGCTTGTCACCGAAGGCCTATGGGGATACCTAGGTAGGTCAGCATGATGGTGTTCACACGACTTGGGGTTGAGTGAGAGGGAAGTCCCAGGCAGACAGACAGACAGACAGACAGACGCTCAATGCTGTTTCAGGATGAGTGAGTGTAAGAAAGAAGAAGCCTTTCAGAAAATGAGTGAAGTGAGACCCTCTCCCCAAAGTTGGAACCGGTTTGACAATGCGGAGGAGAGAGTCAGTAACTTGTGTTTGTTTGTGTGTGTGTGTGTGTGTGTGTGTGTGTGTCTCGGTGCGGAAAGACGAGTCTGGCGTGTAAGCCGAGATGTGTCGTTTCGTTGTCAGCTGCGTCTCATCGTTGCCGAAAGGGGAAGGGAAAAGGAGTCTTGCCAGTTTTTTTCGAGAAGAAAGTTGGTATCCGTATCCGTACCGTAGGTAGGTACCTATTAGGCTATTCCCTCCAAACCCCTTCACCCCCCGGTAGGTATGTAAGAAAAAGAAGTCGGCCGGGGTGGATAGATAGGTAGGTCCGAAAGTATGGGACGGCGGCAGAGGCGGGCTTTGACTACTAGCCCATCGCACGGCCCTCTTCTTCTGCCAATGACGGAAGGATGATGGATGATGAAGCAAAGAAGAATCAGAAGAAAGGAGAAGGAGAAGGAGAAGGAGAAGAAGAAGAAGAGGTAAACACGGCTAGAGGAAAAGTGAAAGAAGGGGTGGGGGCAAGGGTTCAAAGAGTCAAAGACACGGTCAAGGGGGGCTTGACTGTTGCCCGTTGAGGATTAGTATGTATGTAGTCTCTTCTGGATGATGGCGAAGATGGTCGACGTTTAAGGGGGTGATTTTTTTTTTTGATTTTTTTTCGATGGATGGGAAAAGGAAAGTGTGTGTGTTCCGTCCGCTACGATCATCGTCATCAGCGGGACCCGGGGGATTATACATAGAAGACAAGGGGGGGAGGGGAGGGGGGGAGTGAGAGAAGAAGTTACTTACTATCCGTAGATAGATATCCGTATCCGTGACCGCACATACATAGGTATGGATACCTAATGTCCATTCTGTTGAGGACTGTTCGTTGGATTGCCCAGGCGCCCGTCGCTGCAGGCCTGTCGGGAAGTGATCCGGCCAAATTTCCAACGCTGCATGATGATGATGATGATTGATGATGATGCATCTCGTCGTTGATACTGTGCGGGCTACGGCGATAACCTGCCAAGTGGAGTTGTCCTCTGCCGCGGATGAGACTGTGCGTACATGAAGCAGTCGCACTGCCTGTTCTCTGTCCCTATACTCCTCCGTACACGAATAGAAGAGAGATGATTCTTCATGCCCAAATTTAAAATAACGTTTAAATATCCGTACATCATATGATATCGAGGCATGCTATGAATATGATACCATCACACACACACACACACTTACACTTATCAATCACAAGTCACACCTCTCTCAGCCTATCGAAGCTTCAACCGAGGGCGTACGAAATATACATACAGTGGACTCGGCGCCCACAAGACTCGTCTCGTCCGGACGCCCCCCCCCCCGTTTCATCTCTTCCTCTCACTCACTCACTCACTCACTCACTCTCTTCTACCAGTGGAAATTGGACCAACTCCTCCCCCTCATCCCATCGTTTTCCCCTTTCGTTCCACACGGGACAAGTTATACATCTTCACTCAACAGTCAACAACCTTTACCCCATCTCTCCGGAATTGGAGGAGGGCCCTTCTTCCTTATTTTTCTCACTATTTTTCTTTCCTTTTTTTTTTAATTCTTTACTTTTAGAAAGAAGAAATGCTTTTTTCCCCTTTAATCTCCGCGTCAGTCACATCTTTTTTCTTTTCTTTCTTTCTTTCTTTCTTTCTTTCATCCTCCTTCCCTCCCGCTACGCCGTAACCGGCAGTTGGTAGTTCTCCATCATCATCAATCACCCTTACCTTACTGCTAGTACGGAGTAGCAAGCGGGCCAGCTTTCCGGCCCGACCCCTGCTCAGGGGGGGGAGGAAGAAACATAAGGGAACAAAAAAACCGTCATCCTATAACGGCGGGGGCTTGTGTGTCTCTCTCTCTGTCTCCTTAAATAAAGAGAGTAAGCCAATCGTGGTAATTGTGCCGTTGTTCTAGGTAAAGACATTGTTTCAACCAACGCCTATTCTTGGGACCCAGAGAGAGAGACAGAGACAGACAGAGACAGACACACACACACACAGAGCGAACACAGACACACACACACACACAAAGAGAGAGGGAGAGAGAGAGGACTCGAGGAAACAGGGGAACATCTAGGTAGTACGGATAGTAGCTCCCCTATCGTCTTCCCCGCAGTTTTCTCCCGTTCCTCATCTATCCGTACATACAAAGACGTGGGGAAATAACAGTCAGTCTTGTTAGGTAGTGGTCCGAAATGCCTCGTCGGCGGTCCGCGGCGTTACCCTTTCATTTATCCTGACATGTGTGGTCTTGATCGGTGGAGATTGTCGTTGTTGTTTCCGAAGGAAAAGAAAGGAAACAAGGCCAGTTCTATATTTATTCTTCGTCGTGAGATGAAGGAGTTGCTTTACTATGTACTACGGATATCCGTGTACATATATATGTATAATCCTCGTCTCGATATGCTCGTATGTATGTACGCATAGGTAGGTAGAACCTTTTGATTCAATGAAGGGGCCCCGCATGCGCGCCTCGAGTTCTCAACAAGCGCGGGTGCTACTTTGCACCAAGTCATTGGTGATTCAGTGTGTGACTGTGTGTTGTAGGATAGATATCAACTCCATGTCCTTCCCTCACAAAAAGGTAAGAAGAAAAGGGGGGAGGGTTCACAGGAGGGGGGAAAAAAGGTTGAACCAAAATCTTCCCCCCCGGAAGGGGCCTGTAAGTCGGTACAGTATCGTGTCCTACGAACCCCTGGAGGCTTCCGCTACTCTCTCTCTCTCTCTTCTTATTAGGTAGCCGACCGTTTTCCCCTTTGCTTTTCTTCTCTTCTTTTCTTTTTACGGATACAGAGAAAGAAAACCGCCTTTCCGAGATTCGTCTTTGAAAAAGAGGCTGCTCGTCTGCTTCGCCTACCTATGTACTAACGATGTGAAGCAACTTGACGGATCACAGAGTACGGATAAGAACAGCAAAGCTCGACGATACAGACACCATCACCACCAGACCTTTTTATAATCGCACGCACATACGCACATATGTACATACAGTTTCAATTACATACAATTACATGTGCATGTTTGTATAAACATCATCCGTGAATGCCTATCCGTATATCCGTAGCCTGGCTACCTACAGTATCAGCCCCGTCTTCGCCCGCCCGTCAGCTTTCGGGGCCGCCACCACCACCAAGGGAAGGAAAAAAAGAACAAAAAGGAGCAGATGAATCCGTCGTTGCTTTTCACTCCGCGGCTGAAGGTGGCTTGTTTTATTCCATGTACATACATACGCGGCGCCGTCTGGGCGGTGTGAGTGGCAGACGGCGTATCATGTACGGATATCATGTCTGTCATTCGTCGTCGTAGTGGTTTTTTTTTTTGTTCCCCCCAAAATTCATCTTCTCTTTCCTTTTTCTTCCTCATATGTATGTTCGTTTCGTTTTGTTTCGGGTTTCGATTCGACGAATTGCAGAGATTCGTTGAGGCACGTTGCCTTTCCTTGTGAGCTTGTTGACTTACTACTAGTACATATTTCCTTCAAGTCCTTTGTACCTACCCTATACCGAACCCCGGGCCTCAGGGACCGGAGACGACGGCCTCTGTCGGGCGTCTCGACTGCCTTACAACCTACAAGTAATAGGCGTGGAATACTTAAAAGAGCGTCATCAAGGCCGTGAAATGCCATCACAGTGTCTCCCATAATCAGGCCGACATCCCCTTGCATCATGCCGTCCGTCCGGGACTCTGACCGGTAATCACCAAGAGCGTCTTCGGCGCCGTCATCACCTCGGCCCAAGATAAAGAGATTTTTTTTTTCCTACGACCAAAAGCTTCCATCTCCGAACAGCTCACTGTTAGGTTATCACCGCTTCAACGGCGTCCGATCAGGTCCCCCGCGGGTTTGCCGAATTATTTTCTGCTTCCGCTCACTTCCTCGAGGAGCCGACGACTGAACAGACCGTTGATATACGTGCGATAAGCGGGCGGAACCCATCTCCTGTGGTATCTCGGCGTCACCCAAGAGCTCGGACTCTAGCTTTCTCAGCTGGTCATGGTTACCCGATCCAATGGTCGGACCCAAAGTGTGTGGCAGGCCAGCGCCCTATCCATGTCCGTGGGCCACCAAAGAAGAGAGGGGGGAAAAAGGCTAGGACGAAGATGATGACGAGGCTTCTTGATCCCTTACCCTGCCGGTTATATGTAGGGTCTTTCCGCCGAGAAGGGTGGCTCACTGTTGCGCATCAACGAATTAGGGAAACCGGTGCTGTCATGGATATGAAGATGCCCTCAACGACATCATCACCACCAATCTTCCTCCTGTATTTATTACAACAGTTCGAGATATTTCTGACGGAACGGACGGCAACAAAGCAACGATAACATGTTTGAAGGGTCCGAGGGGGTGAGAAATGGACACCCGCATCAACGACGACGACGACGACGACGACGACGACGACGACGACGACAACAACATACGACGTTACTGTCGGCATCTCACCACCCAACCCCCCTGTGACCGTCTCCCGGATAGAACTGCCCAATGAGGATGAAAGCCGTCTCGCTTGACATAAGTAACGGCATTCGTGTAACTATCATGACGGCATCACGACGAGTATATATATATATATATATGGTATTGGTGTGTAAGCCTAGAGGCGGCGATCTCTCGCATCCCATGGCTGACGCTCTTCAGCTGAAGAAGGGAGACGGCGCAGCGGAGATGGATGGACGTATGTATGTGGGCTGTATGTTTCGGCCGGGCGGGCGGGATATAGAATCTAGTAATCATGGGATGGGGGTGACGCGGGGCCCGACGCCGTGGGACGCACCTTCGCCGTCTTTTTTCTTTTCTTTCCCTGTTTCTGAGGGGCATCATGGAAGGGAACCGTGGCGGCCGAAAAGCCTCGTTGCATATCTGAACGTAGACGGATGCAAAACCTACCACCGAGGCTACCAGTGCTCCGTATGAAGAGTAGATACCTCGTACTCATAGTATGGAGTTTGTATGCACAGATGGATACTAGATAGACGTGCGGAGGCCGAGACACGGGCCGTTGACGAGGCATAAATGACAAATGGCTCTTGTCATCGACAAGGGTCGCATTGCTTCAGAAGAAGAGGCTGTCAGCCGGGCCGTTTCGTAATATGGTACGAATCCATAGATGATCGTATAGTATCCGTAGTCAGCCGGTTGAAGCAGGGAATGCAAGGCAGAGATAGGGTAACGCGTTCGACCAAGGAAGTAAGTATCTAGGGTCAGACATTTTTTTTTTTTTGAAAGGATGGACAAGATGAGACTGCCACGAGGCGGCTTTCCCCGCTGATGTCGTAGACGAGGCTTTGGACTGGGGAGATGTGGAGAGGAGCAAGCCTCGTCGGCCCACCACTGCGGCACGTCGTCGCCTTGCTTGGCTGACGAGTGTCACCAAGCCTCGTGGCGTAGACCGGGGGGGGGGGGGCGTAAAGAAGAAGAGGAGCTCGAAGAGTCTGGTCGGCTTGGCGGGTATGTAAGGGTGAGTTTGCGTCGAGAGAGTATTCATTAAGACGGGCACAGTATGGAACAGATGACAGAAGAGAAAGGAAAGAAAAAAAAGGGATAATCATACATACATATGTACGTCTGTATGTATGGATATATGGCAGTCAACGGGGAACGTTAAAGGGCATCAAAGAAGAAAGGAAACAAGGGTCAGTGCGGAGTTGGAGTCCCTCAGCGACTTGACTTGCTTCTTCTTCTTCTTTTGTTGTCTTGGAGGGCTGCAGACGACGATTATGATATATCTTGCGCAGGATAGGCCGCATAGTATGGATATAGTAGGTATCCGTAGTGCGAGGACGCAACCCTTTTCTTTTATAGCCCTCCTCTCTCTCTCGGCGGGCCGGCTTGGCTGCTTGCTGGGACGGAGCGGATAGTAGGGTAGGTAGTGTCCGTAGTTGTTAATACCGAAAGCAGGTTGAAGAAGAAGAAGAAAAAAAAAAACAAGACGATAACTACTACTCGTACATGTATGTACATGTATAACTAACGGACGAGAGCGAGAGCAACAATGAGAAAGGCGAGAAGGGAAAAGTAAAAGGGGAGAGAGATCGAGACAGACAGAGATAGAGACAGAGACAGATAGATAGACAGATAGAATAGAGAGAGAGAAAAAAAAGCGGAAATCTACAGTAGGTACCCGCAGTCCAAGTACCGCGGCACGTGCTAACCAGACGCGCGCGGCGAACTTGTCCTACTCCTGTACTAGCAGCCGGCGGCGTCCGGAGGTAGCCGCTAGCAGACTGTACTTTACTGTACGTGCTAGGACGGGCATCCCCGCGTAGCCAGCGGGCGTATCTCGGGCTAGCCGCTGCCTTGGGGTGCAGACCCCCCCCCCCCCCCCCCCCCCCCCCCCCCCCCCCCCCCCCCCCCCCGCCCCCCCCCCCGCCCCCCCCCCCCCCCCCCCCCCCCCCCCCCCCCCCCG